>OY731401.1:20671236-20742535 GCA_963425845.1 Sphenostylis stenocarpa | reverse complement strand
TACCCGTATACAATAAAATACAGCCAATTTATTGTTTTTATGCAGAATTTTATATTACAGACTTCTAAAGGCCTAGTAATACAAATTATAGTTAATTAAGCTTTATTAACATATTATAAACAATAATATAACATTATAAGCTACTTAAGATGTGCTGAAAATCAGTCACATCAGGACGGCCGTCTCACTTCTCTACTCGTTGGAGCATGAAGGTTTTTTACAGTTGGGACGGCCGTCCCAACCCAGACGGCCGTCCCAAATCCCCTGGCATCCCCTATTTATGCTGTGCGCGGATTTGGCCTTTGGTACCCCATTCCAAGCATTCCACCTTGTTTCTCTTCCCTTTTTACACACTCCTAAGCATTCTTAAGTGAGTACTATATACAATGGAGCATGGAGAAGCCTCATCTCGGAGAAAACGCACTAGAAACCCTGTTAGAGGAACTCCTACTACTAGCACTCTACTAGCAGAATCGCATCAACAGCGACTGGCAAATATCCAGCAATATTCCTGGTATCCTACACTGCGACTGGATTTTGAAATCCTAGCCACATTTGGCTGGGAACAAGATGTCAGAAGGTTCATCCACAACATAGGATGGGACTTTCTGCTCCGAGAGCCACCTACTCGGATCCATCGCACTGCTATGCTAGAGTTTCTTGCCTCCGTCAACATGGTGGAAATGTCGTCCGCAATTCCCGGAGTGCCACCAACTCAGGCCATCTCCTACTGGATGGATGGAGCCTACCGGACCACTGCTCTAGATGACTTTAATGTCATAATGGGTTTCTTCCAAAGAGCAGATACGAGAACACCAGAATATCGGTCCGCGTATCTGGAAAGGCCTGCTACTCTCACCACCACTAACATGTGGAGAGAGATCACTGGAGCACACACTCTACCGTCGAACCTGAAGGGCGCAGCTTTCCCTCCCCCGCTTCACATATGCCACAAATTGCTAGCTGGGACTATACACAGCCGAAAGGAGAGCCAAGGGAAGGTAACACTGGCCGACCTCTTCATTGTCTACTGTATGCATCATAATAGCTCCCTTTCTCACCCCTTTAGCGGAATTTTGGGGATGTACTGACGGAGAAGATCTCCCAGCTAGCCTCCGACCAGAGCCAATTAGCGGGGGAATGTTGGTTCATATGAACATCCTCAGTCGACAGGGATCAGGGTTTATCTTAAACCCCATTATCTCGATTTCGCTAGATATGCGCGATTTTGACATGCCTCAGGACATCCCTTCGACTACAGACTCACAACAGCAGTCATATGATCCGGACTTCACCGGCCTGTACCGACGGATAGACGACGAGCACGCCTATATAGAAGGAGAGTTCCAATTCATACGCCAGCAGTTTAATCAGCTGACTATGAGGCAGGACAGGACGGACCGACAGATAGAGAATCTGGTCCAGACCCAGGCAAGGTTCCAGCGTCGCCTGCTCCGCCGCATACCTTCGCTAGCACCATCTGCCCATTCCAGTCCAAAGGCAGATGATTAGGAGATAGCTTCCTTTTTTTTATTTTCTAGTAATTTGAAAATGCTTTGAATGTATCACAAAAAAAAAAAAAAAGTAATGAATAAACATTGTTATTTCTGTTTACATTCCAAAAGCCCACGTGTACAAAAATTATAAAATAAAAGGCACACGTGATAAAAGCCAGATTTCAAATAACTCGCGATAAAGATTAAAGTCGCGAAAGAAAAAGGCGAAATCAAAATCACTTCAACAAAATAAAGAGCTCCAAGAAAACTAGCTCCAACCATCAACCTTCTACACCAATAAAAGAAGGTACATCAAAAATAGAAAAGCCAATAAAAAGAGATTGGTTATCCACAAGAGAATCCTTGCCTACTCTAGAGGCAAAAAAAAAATTACGTCACGACTCAACATCATCACATGAGTCGTCAACCATTCCAAATAAGGAGCTTCAAAGAAAATAGCTCTAATCAACACCTTTCATCCAAGAAAGAAGGAAAACCATCAAAAATGGAAAAAGCCAATAGAAAGGCTCAATTATCCCCAAGAGGATCCTTGCCAACTCCAGAGGCAAGACAAAAAGATTATCTCACGACTCAGCTTCGTCGCCACATGAGTCAACAAGCAAAATCATCCAGAATCTCCACTTCATTCACCAAAGGAGAATAAGGACTACTCAAGAGTCCATCAAAGAAAATACGGAGTCAAAATCCTCCACATCACCAGGAAGCAACAGAAAGAAAAGAAAGAAATTTTTTCCTTCACAAAGGCCACTACAGAAAGGCCACACGAAAATCCCCAAAAAGAACATATCAAGAAAAGTCTACAAAAAGACAAAAAGAGGAAAACAAAATATTTTCCATCTTCCAGCTCAAATAAGAGCTTTGCAAAGCCAAGAGCCAAGACTCCATCATACCCCCAGGCCGACGAAATTCCCCCAGGGCCGCTAAAAAAGGGAAAAGAGAAAAAAGAAAACCTCTTCATCCCCAGCAAATAATAAAAAGCCTGCGTGCACAAAAGAAAAAGGCACACGCATCTAAAAAATCCCAAATCGCGAAAAAGCACAATCGCGAGGAAAAAGCAAAAAAACCATTCCCCAATGGAATAAGAGCATAGGCAAAGCCAGCTCAAAACAACAAACATCCAACAAGGAGTCGAAAACTCCATTCATCCCTAGGGGGCAAATCAATCCCCCGGTGGATCACCAAAAAGAAAAATTTTTTCCCCAGTAAGCCTATCAGCAAAGGCAAATTACAAATTCAAATTTACAGGGAATTAAGCACCCAATATGAATATCCCCAGTGAAAGGAAAAACCTTCACTCCCAAGAATGCCTATGCTTACTCAGAAACAAGCAAAGAGCCGATATCCCCAAGAAACGGGAAATCAACCTATGCAAGAGGCAATACAAGCACAAAGCTTTCAAAAAAAGCATTCGCCTACTCAGAGGTATTATCAAAAACAAATATCCTCAAGTGGAGCATCCGCCTAATCAAGAGGCAAAATCGACAAAAATCAACAAAATCCCCAAGTGATTCCTGCCTAAAAAAAGGGCAACCAAACAAGAAATCCCCGGCCAAGCCGGATGGCTAAACAAAAAAGCCAAAAATCAAGAATCCTCGGTCAAAACCGGATGGCTAAAAAGCCAAGAACGAGAAATCCCTGGCCAAGCCGGATGGCTAAACAGAAAAGCCAAAAATCAAGAATCCCCGGTAAAATCGGATGACTAACAGAAAAGTCAAAAAATCAAAATCAAATATTCCTCATGGAATAGGCGCACGATAAAAAACGATAAGCCGCCAACACATTTCCAAAATCAAACAACTATAGGATGAACTACCAAAAAGTGCGTCCTAAGAGCCTTGCGAACGGGGTTCGGACCGGGTGGGGGTAGGTACCCATCGGAGCCTTGCGGAACGGGGTTCGGACCGGGTGGGGGTAGGTACCCATCGAGCCTTGCGGAACGGGGTTTGGACCGGGTGGGGGTAGGTACCCATTAGAATCTTACGGAACGCGATTCGGACCAGGTGGGGGTAGGTACCCATCGAGCCTTGCGGAACGGGGTTCGGACCGGGTGGGGGTAGGTACCCATCGAGCCTTGCGGAACGAGGTTCGGACCGGGTGGGGGTAGGTACCCATAAGAGCCTTGCAGAACGGGGTTCGGACCAGGTGGGGGTAGGTACCCATCAAAGCCTTGCGAACGGGGTTCGGACCGGGTGGGGGTAGGTACCCATCGGAGCCTTGCGGAACGGGGTTCGGACCGGGTGGGGGTAGGTACCCATCGAGCCTTGCGGAACGGGGTTCGGACCGGGTGGGGGTAGGTACCCATCGGAATCTTGCGTAACGAGATTCGGACCAGGTGGGTTAGGTACCCATCGAGCCTTGCGGAACGGGGTTCGGACCGGGTGGGGTAGGTACCCATCGAGCCTTGCGGAACGGGGTTCGGACCAAGTGGGGGTAGGTACCCATCGAGCCTTGCAGAACGGGGTTCGGACCGGGTGGGGGTAGGTACCCATCAGAGCCTTGCAGAACGGGGTTCGGACCAGGTGGGGGTAGGTACCCATCAGAGCCTTGCAGAACGGGGTTCGGACCGGGTGGGGGTAGGTACCCATCAGAGCCTTGCAGAACGGGGTTCGGACCAGGTGGGGGTAGGTACCCACCAGAACCTTGCAGAACGGGGTTCAGACCGGATGAGGGTAAGTACTCATCAGAATCTAGCAAAAATGCAGATTCACACCGGGTGGGGGTAGGTACCCACCAAAACCTTAAAAATAAGGTTTATACCGGATGAGGGTAAGTACTCATCAAAATTTAGCAGAATGCATTAGGTGGAGTAAAAATACTCACCTAAGCATTTCAAAAATGGGTTGCAAAGACCTTACTTCTATTAGAGGATAGTTCAGTGTTGAGCACCTCGGAAGTAAGTACCCACAAGAGTTTAGCAAAATGCGAACTCATACCGGGTGAGGGTAGGTACTCACCAAAACCTTGCAGAACAAGGTTCATACCTAGTGAGGGTAGGTACTCACTAAAGTCTAGTAAAATACAGACTCATACCGGGTGAGGGTAAGTACTCACCAGAGCCTTACAAAATAAGACTCAAACCAGATAGGGGTTGGTACTTATCAAAATTTATCATCCGGAGGATCAGCAAGGAGCAACATCCGAAGGATGACCGGGCAAAAGGGTTAACTCCTTCCCCTACCAACTAATTTTGTTGACATATCAAGCCAACAAATTAGCTAGGCAGGTGAAGGGGGGGCAACTGTAGACCCCTAATTTTGCCCGGCCTCTCAATAAAAGCTAGGGAAACTTCACACGAAGATAAAGTTTGCCCGACTTCTTAAATAAAAGCCAAGGAGACCTCCTACAACTAACTTGGAGTTCAGACGTTCTCTCAATAAAGGCTAAAAAGACTTCCTACAATGAAGACAAGGCTCGCCTGCCATCTCTGTAAAAGGCCAAGAAGACTTCCTATATGAAGATAAAGCTTCAACAGACGTTTATCGGCATCAAATGACATCCGAATACACAAAGGAAAGCTTCCCGGGGGTCCCAGAACACGAAAGCTGGCCAAAACAGGTCGAGACGGCCGTCCCAACCTTCCCTGGCCAAGTGGGACGGCCGTCCCAAATGGGACTGCCAATCCCAGCTCCCCAGGTGGTCCCAGTCAGTGCAAATGTGTCATTTGGGACGGCCATCCCAACCCAGACGGCCGTCCCACTCCAGACGCGCGTCCCAAGGGTGCAGGTAGCGAAAACTATAAATTGGAAGCTCATTTGCCACTGTTCCACACACCAGACAACTCCCAGTACTTGTCTATCCTCTTCCCTCTTCGAATGAACTCTCTGATTGCCTTTATAAGGTAACAATCAGTTAAGGAATCATATTCCAGCATTCGATTCTTCTGTAAAATCGAGTCGAGTCGATCTTGTATTTGGAGAGGAGAGTCTTTGTAGAGTGAAGGATTGCCAAAACGCATCCTTGTGATTCAAGATTCGATATATAAAGCTTGCTACGGAGGTTATGTTAAATTCTCTTATCTTTTACTGCTTTATTTATTGCTTTCTGTATGCAATAAGAAATAAAATCATGTAGATAGCCATTCTTAAACATTAAGGGTAATCGCGTAATTTCTTGTAATCTTAACTTAAATGAATTAATCCGTCATAGGGAACCCGAAAGGGGCGTTGTGGGGTGCTAATACCTTCCCCACACGTAACTAACTCCCTTACCCGACTCTGGTTATAATGGCCAAGTTTGGTTTTTATTAAAATCAATGCCTTTTTCTCCTTTTCCAATGTTTATGGTCAAAACATTGGTGGCGACTCCAGAAGAACCCTTTTCGAAAACCTTGCTTCTATTAGAGGATAGTTCAGCGTTGAGCGCCTCGGAAGCAATGAACATATTTTTAACAAAAAACGCGAGTCTCAACCATCTTTTCGCGACCGCTCGCATAAACGTTCGAGATGTCCCAGGACGTCGGAACGGACGGCGGCGACATTGCTATTATATTCAATTCCTTTATTTTAATTGCTTAGGGTTTACCATTCTATTTGTAAACTTCTTACAGGCATTTAAAGATATAGAACCTTTGCCTATGGAAACTATAGACATGGTTAGAAACAAATGGGCAGAAAAGTTTGTCCAAGTAGTTAGGAATAGGATTGATTGACAATCCTATTGCATTAACCGACGTAGTATATACCTCTCAACGTCGGTTAGTTCAATAACCGATGTAGAATTTAGTCGTTTCTACGACGGACATTTGGTTAACCGATGTAGATTTCTAGCACTTTCAACATCGGGTTTTCTGAACCGACGTAGAATCCTTTGACATTCAACGACGCCTGATTCAACAACGTCATTGGAACCGACTATAGACCCCTAATCTTTCCCAGCCTCGTAATAAAGACTAGAAGACCTCCTTTTCGAAGATGGATGAAACCTAAGAAGCCACTAGGAGAGACTATTAGGCCCCATACTAGGATAGGAGGGATTTTTGGCTTAAAAATAAGGATTTTCGCCTTTTAAGGTCGAGACCGCCGTCTCGGATTCGAGACCGCCGTCTCGCCTTGTGCGAATGGCGAGATCGCCGTCTTGTTTGGTGAGACGGCCGTCTCGCCACTCGCGAATGGCGAGACCGCTGTGTCGTTTGGCGAGACGGCCGTCTCAACCTGACAGGCGCGAATCCCTATAAATAGCCGTGCCATTCCCCTCATTTCACACAGTTCTTCCATTCTCTCTCTAGAAATTTCTTCAAATTCTCTTTCTAGAACCCCTCCAAAGCATTTCCGGAGTTTCTGAGAGCTTTCTAGAGTGTTTTATAGCATTTTTGAGTGATTCCGGCACTGTAAAGAGTGAAGGGCTGCCAAAAAGCACCCTAATTGCAAAGAATTAATAGAAAGCTTGCTTCGGAGGTTTCTATACTCTCTCTCTCTATTTTACCGCTTTAATTTTAATTATGCAATAGAAACTAGGGCCATGTAGTCATAATTTTAAATTCCGCAAATAAAAGGGTAAAAGCGTATTTTCATCGGTTTATTTATTTAAAATAGCTGGCCTATCATAGGGAACCCGAAAGGGGCATCGTAAGTGTTAAGGTTCCAACATAAAACCAATTGGCAATATGTGGAGTAGCCTAACATGTATTTAAACCATACCAAATGATATGAGGTAGGCGATGTGGGACTTTCAACACACCCCCTCCAACGAAGCCCGTCGGACCAGGCAAAGGGTACTTTTGACCCAACTAAAGGAAAACTTTTGGCCCATGACAATAACCGGAAAGATGTTAGGCTTTGGCTCTGATACCATGTTAAGGTTCCAACATAAAACCAATTGGCAATATGTGGAGTAGCCTAACATGTATTTAAACCATACCAAATGATATGAGGTAGGCGATGTGGGACTTTCAACAGTAAGGAAACTAACACTTCCCTTACACGTAACTAACTCCCTTACCCAACTCTGGTTCTAATGACCAAAGTTGGTTTTTCGAAAACCAACGCCTTTTAACTCCTTTTCCGATGTTTCCAGTAAAAACATCGGTGGCGACTCCAAAAGAACCCTTCAAAAACTAGTTCTTGGTTTAGCCCGGTTATCGGACAATCCAAGAACGCCCTTTTGAAAACCTCGCCTCTAGGTTCAACCCGATTATCAGACAACCTAAAGGCGTTGTAACCACACTAATAAAAAAACACGAAAATCGAAAAGTCAGAACCATCGCGTCGCTCTAACCGCCTCGTTTTGACGGCGGCGAAAGATGGCGACTCCATTGGGGATGCCTAGAGAGTTGATCCCATTTAGTGATGGGCCAGCCTAAAAATAAATAAACTAAGAAAATGACGCTTTTACCCTACCTTATATTATAACATGTTTTAATGCTTGGCTTTAATAACTGTTGTCTGTTTATACTTACGCAATTGTTTGAAATACAAACTGTACACAAACCCTTGCACACAATAGTTCCCTCCATACCTGGGGGCAAGTGAGAAACACATAGGGAGTGGGTGGCAGGTACGGTTCGCTGTAGTGATGGCCTTGTGCCCACCAGTGTGATCGGAAACCACCACTCAAGGTGATAACCTTCCTCTTTTGGCACAAAGACTGACTATGACCTTAGTGCTAGACTGACTATGGTCTTAGTGCTAAGCATGGTCGGAAGGCTGGAGAGTGGGAACCCTATAATGGGGGCACCTTGGGGGCCTTAGCCTTGGTGAGAACAGTTAGAACCTACCTTCGCCAATGCACTCTTCTGCAGGAAAACCCTACCTTGTGATTAAAACGACTTCTCTCCTGTTCGTGGATCATCGAATTGTGTGTGCATCTATTTGTTGCATTTGTCTATTGCATAGCATAACCAAACAACAGAAAAATCACAAAAAAATATTTTTGCAATAAACACCCCTATCTCGGACAGTCTGCCTTTTAGCTAGCCTGGTTTTAGGTTCTTTGTAAGCTAAGTAGCCACGTAGTCCGACAGAAGAGATAGGGGACGCTAACTAATTCTTTCGCATAAAGCCATATTTTTTATCTCAGACAATCTGCCTTTTAGCTAGCCTGGTTTCAGATTCTTTGCAAGCTAAGTAGCCACGCAGTCCGATAGAAGAGATAAAAGGCTGAGAGAGTAGAATGGGTCGCTTTTAACAAAACCCTGGCCTTAATCATATTCGGAACAATCTTGTTTCCCTTCCACCTCGACACAATGGATCAAGCCATCATGGACGCCTTCTTCGCCTGGGACGTGAACTCGAAGAGTCCCTTGCCTGAAATTCTTGCCGACACCTTGCTCTCGGTGGATTTCTGCCACCAGAAGCAAGGAAAAACACTTCGTTGCTGCTCTTCACTACTCTTCGTGTGGGGCATTACACATTTTTACGCTTCTAGTCACATGGGGATGTTCCCCGACCCTTTAAGGAGCTTCTCCAAAATCCATCTCCAACGACGCTTAACTTCAGAATGGAAGGACGAGTTGGAACACTGGGACGCCAACAATTTATCCTGGGTCTGCCCATGGTTCCGACCCGGTCCAGTCCTCATCCGATGTGGAGACTATCCGAACATACCCTTGATAGGACTCAGGGGTTGCATAGCCTACTCACCTAGAGTAGCTATGAGGCAGCTCATGAGGACCCAAACTACCATTTCTCGAGGGGAACTCGGAGGACTGTGTTTCTTCGGAGACCCATGCGCAATCGCCAACTCACTAGACGTGAGAAAAGCATGGGAGAAACTAGTCTTTATGGGAGATAGAGAGCTAGGAAAAGCTCGAGTGGTTGTCTCCAGTGACTATGAGGTGTGGAGAAAAAGAAGAGGAATGTCTCAACCATCCACCTCACTCATTACAAGCGCCAATAGTGAAGAGCTGTAGGCTCAAGTCGATGTCTTGACCCAGAGGATAGAAATCATGGGAGCCCAGATGAGGGCCCTTGAAGAGAGAGAGCAAGAATCTATCCTCACCATTGATGGTCTGCAAAGGCAATGCAAGAAAAAGGATCATGAAATAGAGCACCTTAAGGATCAGTGTGTTGACTCTAATGAGCAAGCTATCCGAGCATCCAAAGCTGCCAGAACCGGCTCGGATAGCCAACTATAAGAAATAACTGCCAAATCAGCACGCCTTGAGGCCGAATCAGCAAAACAGGCTCAGACGATCAAGGAGTTGCTGCAAGAACTCACCAAGACTCGGTCAGAAATACGCTAAGAGCGAGAGGCCAATCGGAGACTGAACAAAAGTCTCGCTGAGCTACGCTGCAAAGAAAGAGACGGGCTAGCTCAGTACGACCAAGTACTACAAGAGAAGGACCGAGCCCTTGCAAAACTCGATGACCTGCAAGCCTTGGTCGTCCATCAAGAGGCGAAGATCAAAGAGGCTCAAAGTACAGTGAAGACATGAGCCAAGCAGTCCAAAAGCAAAGCGAAGCACTCGCTCGTCACGTCCGGGAAGCCGAAAGGGAATTACATAGAGATTAAGACCCGCCTGTAGGTTTCTTTAGGCTTTTCCGTTTTTGCCAAAAGCTGCTTCGTAGTATGGAGTAGGGGATTGTACACCTTCAAACGGATAAATGAAAATTTTCTTTTATTCAACAATTGTCTACTTGCATGCATAACCATTCATCTGCATATTTAATTTCCCCTCCTTCACGCTTAATAAATAAGATAATAAAAAGGAAGGATTAACTGACACGTCTTCCAAATCAGAAGAATGGAGAGAAAGCCACTCCTAATCAAGCTTTCTCCAACGGTCGACTCATCACGAGAGGAAAATAAGCCTCAACCGTTGGTCCTCAAAAATAAGGAAGAGGGGGCAAGGACACCAGTGCGATTATTTATGCCACGTCCTTTCCCCTACAAGTCAAATAAAGTTGTACCGTGGATATACGGGGAATCTTCACCAATAAAAGAGGATGTCTGGGGGAATGACTAGAAGTGGAAGAGTCTACTCCCCCAAGGACTCACAAGAAGACGTCCCCAAAAATAAAGGAAAAAATAAAAAGGCCGAAGAAGATAAAGAAAATAAGGAATCCAAGGAGGAGACAGAGGAATTACTCCAATTTATAAGGCAAAGTGAGTATTCCATTATAGACCAGCTCAACCGCACACCCGCAAAGATAACATTGTTATCTCTAATAATGAGCTCGGAACCGCACAGAAACACCCTGCTGAAGGTCTTGAGCGAGGCACACGTACCTCACTCCATATCCCAAGAAAAAGTTGAGAGGATCGTCGGTCACATTATGGCAAGCGATCACCTCACCTTCATAGAGGAAGAACTCCCCCTCGAGGGATCAAACCATAACAAGCCCTTGCACATCTCCATCAAGTGCAAAGAATACCTCATCGCCAAAGTTCTTGTGGATAACGAGTCATCCTTGAACGTAATGCCCAAGTGCACACTAGACAAGTTAACTATCCAAGGAACCCGTCTGCGCCCAAGCAACACCATCGTTCGAGCCTTCGATGGATCAAAACGAGAAGTAGTGGGAGAAGTTAATTTGCCAATCCAAGTTGGACCCACTATCTTCAACATCGATTTCCATGTAATGGATATTACTCTAGCATATAGTTGTCTCCTCGGCAGGCCTTGGATCCATGACGCTAAGGCAGTACCTTCAACGCTCCACCAGAAAGTTAAGTTCATAGTGGATGACAAATTGGTCACGGTCCAAGCAGAAGATGATATCATGATCAGTGGACCGTCCACCCAACCTTATGTGGATGCGGCTGAAGAGGCCCTTGAAACATCTTTTCAAGCGCTTAAAATTGCCAGTATAGAAAGACTTCCCAAAAACACAAAGGTAGCCCGCATGATGATGAAACATGGTTACCATCCTGGCCAAGGACTAGGGGCAAATTCCCAAGGCATAAGGGAACCCCCAGAATTCCAAGATAATCCTTTCAAGCATGGCCTAGGATACGACCCTACTAAGGGACTAGCAGAAAGAGGAAAAGGGAAGTCTCCCCTCCGTACACTCAAACAAATTTTCCAAAGTGGAGGGGTGCAAGTGTCAAGAGCTACCCTAGTCATTAGGAAATCTTGTTCTTCATTTAAGGGATGTAAACCCCATGATTGTTAGAGATTATCCCCTGGGGCTAGCCCGACCCTCGGGCATTTTAGGGCACATATTCCCTTATTAATTAATAAAATACTTCTTACAATCTGCTTCTTTTCTCGCTATTTCTGACTAGACCTCACAATAACCCTGTCTAAGTAAACGAAAAAAGAAAAAGAAGAATAAAAAAAAATCGCGTCTAAATTAACCGAAATTCACCATTGCCATTACAGTCAAACTAGTTGATTAGGAGCACCAAATAAGACTTCACCTCGCCATAAAGAAAGCCATGCTTCGCCAATATTGTGAACAAAAAAATAAATACAAAAAAAAGGAAAAAGCCTATAGAAGCCAAAGGCAAAAGAAAAGGGCAAAATACCTTGTAGGAAACCCACTAAGGGGGCTACGCAAAAGATAGGATCAACCCGGTAGGAAACCCGAACAAAAATAAAGGGTAGCCTAGGCAAAAGTTAGGGTTACAAAATAAGGTCCGCTAGGATTCCCTAAAAATACAAAAAAGGAACCTAGACAAAAGATAGGGCCAAAACACAATATCCTAGTTCGAAAACCCGAAGGGCGATCTAGGGAAATCAACTAGCCATAAAGATCAATGGAAACAAAACTAAAGCGCAAATACAAAAAAGGGGGGGGGGAAACACTTGCTTAGACAAAAAGCTTAAACACCTAAGCCTAACCCTGGCCAGCCGTTCTTACAAAACCTCTTTCTAAATAAAACAAACCTTCTAAAACACAAGCCATTAAATTTACCTCTTTGCTTCTTTTCTCTTGACCCTCACAACAATATTCTAATAATTAATTTGGGAATATGGAGGCGTATAGTCAACAAGAGGATTGAAACCCCTAGAGTGGAGAAAAAGGGACACTACATGACAAAAAATGCTCTACAAAAAAGAGAGGAAAGTAAAAAAAAAAAAGAAAAACAAGCTACCCTTCGGTCATAAGAAGTCCGGCATGGTGCAGCCAAACGCAAAAACCCAGATCAGAGGACATCCGGCGCTACAAGACACGTCAGTTAAATCCTTCTAAAAAACTAATTGAAATAGGCATTATAGGACATAAAACATAAAAACATTGCATGCATAAAATGTTTTTGAACCAGGTCCTATTTGCTTTTAACAAAAAAAAAAAGAAACCCCATAATTCGAGACGGCCGTCTGGAATTCCCAGACCGTCGTCTCGGTCTCCAGCAAAAACGGGACCGCCATCTCAACTTAGCTAAAAACGAGACCGTCGTCCCGCTTAGTGAGACGACCGTCTCGTTTAAGGCCAAAGTCGAGACCGCCGTCTCGACTTCCCAAATGGTCGTCTCGACGTGCACAAAACTGAGACCGCCGTCCCGACTTCCTTGACGGCGGTCCCGGATTGAATTTTTCCCCTATAAATAGGGGAGGGGTCTTGAGGCTCTCCACAACTCCTTTGCACTCCAACTCTCTGATCTCTCACTTCTTAGCACCTTTTCGACAAAATGTTCTGTGGAAGTCAGTCAAGGAAGAGAAGAGGACTTGTTGGCCCTAGTCGCCACCGTAAAAAAGAGGCGGTCGGAGCGACGTGATGGTTTCGACCCTCTTGATTTTCGCATTTTGGTGGTTACAACGCCTTTAGGTTGTCCGATAACCGAGCTGAACCTAGGGGCGAGGTTTTCGAAAAGGCACTCTTGGATTGTCCGATAACCGGGCTAATCCAAAAGCTGGTTTTGAAGGGTTCTGTGGAGTCGCCACCGATGTTTTTACTGGAAACATCGGAAAAGGAGTTAAAAGGCGTTGGTTTTCGAAAAACCAACTTTGGTCGTTAGAACCAGAGTTGGGTAAGGGAGTTAGTTACGTATAAAGGAAGTGTTAGTTCCTTTATGACGCCCCTTTCGGGTTCCCTATGACAGGCCATCTATTTAAAAATATTTAAATCGATGAAAATTACGCTTTTACCCTTTTATTCTACGGAATTTAAAATTATGACTACATGGCCCTAGTATCTATTGCATAATTTAAAATTAAAGCGATAAAAGTAGAGAGGGAGAATAGAAACCTCCGAAGCATGCTTTTATATTAATTCTTTAAAAAAAAGGTGCTTTGTGGCAGCCCCTCACTCTACACAGCGTCGGGAACTTCTCGAAACGCCGAAAAACACTCACAGAAACACTCAGAATCTCCGGAAATGCGTCGGAGGGATTCTAGAGAGAGAAACTTAGGTGATTTCTAGAGAGAAGGAGAAAAAAACCTGTGGAAATGAGGGAATGACACCCCCTATTTATAGTTTTTCGCGCTTGACAGGTCGAGACCGCCGTCTCGACAATCGGGACCGCCGTCTCGTCTTGCCAAGGTGGCGAGATCGCCGTCCGGGAAAGCGAGACTGCCGTCTCGCAATTCACAGGTGGCGAGACCGCCGTCTCGCCAAACGAGACGGCGGTCTCGCCACTTTCATGAGGCGAGACGACGGTCTCGATTTCGAGACGGCGGTCTCGCCCCAAAAAGGCGAGAAACCTTATTTTCGTGCCAAAAATCCCTCCTATCCTAGTATGGGGCCTAATAGTCTCTCCTAGTGGCTTGTTAGGCTTCGTCCATCTTCGAATAGGAGGTCTTCTACTCTTTATTTGGAGGTCGGGCAAGATTTGGGGTCTACAGCTGCCCCTCCTTTACCTGACTAGTCGGCTGTTGGCCTGTTTGTGCCAGACAGATTGACAGGAAGGTAAAGGAGTTGACCCTCTTGCCCGGTTACCCTTCGGATGTCCCGTCTTGCGGCGATTGATCTTCTGGGGAAAACTTGGTGTTCGTGCACTTCCGGGATACTCCTTCTGACGGTAGCCGATCCCTTCGGTTAACACGTGGTAAAACCTCAGGATACTCCTTCTAACGATAGCCGATCCTTCGGTTGATGGGTATAAACCCCCCATCGGGCTGGTAGTTGCAGTCTGTTGTGTGGGACTGGATGGGTATGAACCCCCCATCAGGCTGGTAGCTGCAGTCCGTTGTGCGGGACTGGATGGGTATGAACCCCCCATCAGGCTGGTAGTTGCGACTTACTGATCCGGCTCGAGTGCAGATCAGGCGCACCGCGTGCGCAGGTTGATAGGTATGAACCCCCTATCAGGCTGGTACAGTCCACTGCGTAGGACTCGTGGTGGTGGCGGCTTACTGCTCGGGTGGCTCATGCGCTGGCTCCTTGGGGAGTGATTTTTGTGTTGGTGAATGTGCTTGGACCTGAGTGGTCATCCGGATCGTGCTGGGGATTTTATGGATGCTTATCCAACTTGCTTGTCTGCTGGGGATATCTTTGTTTCGGCTCTTGCTTGGTAGTCGAAGAAACTTTTTGTTAAGGCAAAAGGTCGGTGAAGTTTTACCGGGGTACCTTTTTTGTTGTTTCTTATGAATGCAAGCATAAAGTTGATCTTCCTATATGAATGCTTTCTACAGTATTTTTGTTTGTTTTACTTTTGACAAAGTCATTTTTGTGCGACTACTTGTGTGTGGATGCTATTGATGCAATTTATTTTAGTTGAGGGCATCTAGAAAGTGACCGGTACTCTCTTCTTTTTTGTTCTCTCGTGACTATTCTTTTGCACTTTTTGTTTTAACCCTATCTTTTGCCTAGACCGCCCTTTGCGGGTTTTCGATCTAGCGGGTTTTGATTTTTGCCTAAGATATTTTGGCGGGCTTTTTCTTTTTATGAAAGCCTTATCTTTTGCCTAGACCGCCCTTTGCGGGTTTTCGATCTAGCAGGCTACCTATGTACTTTTTGCTTGGGACGGCCCTGGTTGGTGTTGTTTGTCTTGTTTTTATGCTTTCTTGAATTGCTTGTTTTATGCATGCTCATATTTCGTTAATACAGAGGCATTCACACAAGTAGGTAAAGAGAAGAAAGACAATTTTTATTGATATATAAACAGATGGTTTATTTTTACATGGGGATTTACAAAAGAATTTGTAAGCAAGGCTGGCCAAGGTTGGCTAAGCTGTATAGGGTACATCAATCATGTCCGTGATTTCCGTTTCTCTGTCTTTCCCGGTTACTTCAATTGAGATGCTCGAACCCGGAGTGAAGACTATGCGAAGTCTGCTTGTATTACCTTAGTCGCCTTTGTGGTTTTCGGCTAAGGTGATCATTGCTCTCTTTTTTGTTTGTGTGTGTATTTTTTTTTTTTTTGATACCTCTAATTTCTGCCTAGGGCGTATCCTAGCGAGGAATGTAGACCCTATCTTTTGCCCAGGACACTCTTTGCGAGTTTTCGTCCTAACGGGTCATGAGCAATGTCTTTAGGCGTAGTATTTCTTTACCGCATCTGAATTGACAGGATATCGGAGCTCTTCTCCATCCATGTTGGTGAGGATAAGGGCTCCTCCTGAGAAGGCTCGCTTGACCACAAAGGGTCCTTCGTAGTTTGCTGTCCACTTCCCAATTTTGTCTTTCTGGGCTGGAAGCAATTTCTTTATCACCAGATCCCCTTCTTGGAAAGTACGAGGATTGACCTTCATGTCGTAGGCTTTCTTGATCTTCTTTTGGTAAGCTTGCCCCCGACATATGGCGTCTAGCCATTTTTCTTCGATTAGGTTTAACTGATCGTACTGACTTTGGATCCATTCGGCTTCTGTTAATTTTGCTTCCATAACAACTCGCAGAGAGGGTATTTCGACCTCTACTGGTAGTACGGCCTCCATTCCGTATACGAGGGAAAACGGGGTAGCTCTTATGGAGGTTCGTATTGACGTTCGGTATCCGTGTAAGGCGAAGGGAAGCATCTCATGCCAGTCTTTGTAGGTTACTACCATTTTCTGGACGATTTTCTTGATATTCTTATTGGCTGCCTCTACTGCACCATTCATCTTTGGTCGGTACGGGGAGGAATTGTGGTGTTGAATTTTGAAGTCCTGACATAACTCCTCCATCATTTTATTATTGAGATTGGTCCCATTATCAGTAATGAGACTATGAGGGATGCCGTACCGACATATAATATTTTTCTTGATGAAGGTGGTCACCACTTTCCGGGTCACATGCGCGTATGACGCTGCCTCAACCCATTTGGTGAAGTAGTCAATGGCCACCAAGATAAAATGGTGACCATTGGAGGCTTTAGGCTCTACGAGTCCAATGACGTCTATACCCCACATAGAGAATGGCCATGGTGTAGCCAGGGTACTGAGTGGTGCGGGTGGTACGTGGATATTATCAGCATAAATTTGGCATTTGTGGCACTTTTTGGCGTACTGGTGATAATCGGTTTCCATTGTGGACCAAAAGTATCCTGCCCTTAAAATCTTCTTGGCCATGACATGCCCAGGTGCGTAGGTTCCAAAAGCTCCTTTGTGGATTTCTCTTAGCAAGGTTCGGGCTTCTTCTTGGTCCACACATCTTAAGAGAGTGGAATCGGGGCTCTTTTTGTAGAGGGTTCCTTCAATCAACGTGAACCCTACGACCCTTTTACGAATGGTTCGTTTATCATTGTCGCTGATTCCTTCGGGATATTCTCCCTGTAGACCCCAAATCTTACCCGGCCTCCAAATAAAGAGTAGAAGACCTCCTATTCGAAGATGGACGAAGCCTAAAAAGCCACTAGGAGAGACTATTAGGCCCCATCCTAGGATAGGAAGGATTTTCTGTACAAAAATAAGGGTTCTCGCCTTTTTGGGGATGAGACCGCCGTCTCGCCTCATGCAAATGGCGAGACCGCCGTCTCACCAAACAAGACGGCGGTCTCGCTTTCCCAGACGGCGGTCTCGCCACCTACGAAGGACGAGACGACGGTCTCGTTTGGCAAGACGGCGGTCTCGACCCTGTCAGACGAGAACGGCGGTCTCGCCACTGTCAGGCGCGAAAACCTATAAATAGGGGCTCCCCCCCCATCATTTCCACACACCACACAGCTTTAGCTCTCCCTTCTCTCTAAAAACTTCTCTCTAGAATCCCTCCGATGCATTTTCGGAGCTTCTGAGTGCCTTTGTGAGCATTTTTTCGACGCCTAGAAGAGTTTCCAGCATCGTGTAGAGTGAGGGGCTGCCAAAAAGCACCCATTTTTGTTAAAGAAATAAAAAAGAAAGCTTGCTTCGGAGGTTTAAATTCTCCCTCTCTACTTTTACTGCTTTAATTTTAAATTATGTAATAGATTAGGGCCATGTAGTCACAATTTTAAATTCCGCAAAATAAAAAGGGCAAAAGCATATTTTTCCGGTTTATTTATTAACAAAGTAGTTGGCCTATCATAGGGAACCCGAAAGGGGCGTAGTAAAGGAACTAATACTTCCTTTACACGTAACTAACTCCCTTACCCAACTCTGGTTCTAATGACCAAAGTTGGTTTTCGAAAACCAACGCCTTTTAAAACCCCTTTCCAGATGTTTCTGGTAAAAACATCGGTGGCGACTCCACAGAACCCTACAAAATTAGTCCTTGGGTTAGCCCAGTTATCGGACAACCCAAGGACGCCCTTTCGAAAACCTCGCCCCTAGGTTAGCCCGGTTATCGGACAACCTAAAGGCGTTGTAACCACCCATAAAAAATGCGAAAATCAAAAGGGTCAAAACCATCACGTCGCTCTGACCGCCTCTCATTTTGATGGTGGCGACACTCCCCTCATGAGATATTGCTTGATATCATGATACTAGGGGCTTTGGTCGTGCTCGCTATTTACTGTCATGCAAAAAGCTTGTTTGTCATGCAGCTTAACTTGGATGATTGGCATCTCATGTTCTTGATCTAGGGCAAACATGGATGATAGAGTGGCGAGGGCATCAACACATTGATTGTCTTCCTGAGGGATGTACTGGAAGGTAACACTTCCCATTCTTGAAACTAAGTCTTGGATGTGTTCTAGATATGGGATTAGTTTTGAGTTGCGGGTTTCCCATTCACCTTTGAGTTGGTAGATGACAAGGGATGAATCACCGAAGACTTTGAGCTTGGTAACCCCATGATCTAAAGCCGCTTGGATCCCTAGCGCACATGCTTCGTACTCAGCCATGTTGTTGGTACAATCGAAATTAAGTCTGGCCATTACAGGGATGTGTTTCTTTTCAGGGGATATCAAAATAGCTCCTATCCCGTGTCCAAGCATGTTTGAAGCCCCATCGAAAAACATAGTCCATGCTTCTTCTTTGGTCTCTTCGTGTTCAATGTGCATGATATGCTCATCGGGAAAGTCGTCTTGTAAGGACTGGTATTCATTTGTCGATCCATGGGCTAGATAATCCGCTAGGGGACTTCCTTTAATAGCTTTCTGGGTGACATGAATGATATCAAATTCTGAGAGGAGGACTTGCCACCTGGCTATTCTTCCGGTCAGGATGGGCTTCTCGAAGAGATACTTGATTGGGTCCATTTTGGAGACCAACCATGTCATATGTCGAGCCATGTATTGTTTGAGACGTTGAGTGACCCATACCAATGCGCAGCAGGTTTTTTCGAATGGTGTATAACGGGTTTCATAGTCTAGGAATTTCTTACTAAGATAGTAAATGGCTCGTTCCTTTTTCTTGGTTTCGTCATGTTGGCCGAGCACACATCCCATGGACTCTTCGAGAATTGACAAATACTGGCGGATTGGTTAAACATGTTTTGATTTTATCGAACGCTTGTTGGCATTCTTCATTCCACACCGTTGGTTGGCTTTTGTGCAACAGTTTAAAGATGGGTATACATTTGTCCGTCAATTGTGCGATGAAACGGGCAATGTAGTTAATCCGGCCCAGAAAACCTCTGACCTCCTTTTCCGTGTTTGGTGGAGGCATTTCCAAAATTGCCTTGGTTTTGTCGGGGTCCACTTCAATTCCCCTTTCGCTGACAATGAACCCTAAGAGTTTTCCTGAACTTACTCCGAAAGTACATTTTGCCGGGTTTAGTTTAAGTTGATATTTTCGGAGTCGGTCAAAAAGCCTTTTGAGATAATGAATGTGGTCCATCTCATTCCTGGACTTGGCAATCATGTCGTCCACATATACTTCTATTTCCTTGTGGATCATGTCATGGAATAGCGTGACCATAGCCCTTTGATAAGTAGCCCCTGCATTCTTGAGTCCGAAGGGCATTACGTGATAGCAAAAGGTGCCCCATGGTGTGATAAAGGAGGTTTTTTCTCTGTCCTCAACAACCAACTTGATTTGGTTGTATCCCGCATACCCATCCATGAAGGAGTAAAGCGTGTTGGTAGCGGTATGGTCTACTAGTGTGTCTATATGCGGTAGGGGAAAGTCATCTTTTGGACTTGCTCGATTGAGGTCCCTATAATCTACGCAGACCCTGACCTTCCCGGTCTTTTTGATGACGGGTACTATGTTGGCCAACCATTCTGGGTATTTGGAAACTATAAGGAAATTGGCATCCAGCTGCCTTTGCACCTCCTCCTTTATCATTAAGGACCAGTCGGGTTTGATTCTTCTGAGTTTTTGCTTTACAAGTTGGAACCCCTCTTTTAAAGGCAATCTATGTTCCACTACGCTCGTGTCGAGCCCAGGCATGTCATGATAAGACCAAGCAAACACATCCATATATTCTTTCAAAAGCTGTATCAATTCCTTTTTTATGCTACTTTCTATTTGGGTGCCGATGTTCACCTTCTTTTCATCAGCCCCTTCTCCCAAATTAACAGTTTCTATCTCTTCCTGATGTGGTTGTATGATGCGTGCTTCCTTTTCCATCATTCTTTGCATGTCCGGAGAGATGGTCTCCTGCTCACTGTCAGACTCGACCCATTCGCTTTCAGTTTCCGGGGTCCACGGAGATTCATCAATCACAGACATGATGTGTTTTAGGTTCTGCTTTAGTCATAGATTTTATTATTTATCTTTGAAAGAATAATAAATAGAAGAGGGAAAAGAATTGTAGACCCCAAATCTTGCCTGGCCTCAGAATAAAGTCAGAAAGCTTCCTATTTGAAGACGGCCGAAGCCTAACAAGCCACTAGGAGAGACTATTAGGCCCCCGTACTAAGATAGGAGGGTTTTTTGGCCCGAAAAATAAAGTTTCTCACCCTGAAGAGACGAGACCGCCGTCTGGAAGGTCCAGACCGCCGTCTCGCCTCACGCCAGGGACGAGACCGCCGTCTCGCTTGTCCAGACGGCGGTCTCGCCACTACAAAGGTCGAGACGGTGGTCTGGATTGTCCAGACGGCGGTCTCGACCTCCTGCCATGGTCGAGACGGCGGTCTGGATTGTCCAGACGGCGGTCTCGACCCTGTCAGACGAGACTGACGGTCTCGCCACTGTCAGGCGCGAAAACCTATAAATAGGGGCTCCCTCCCCTCATTTCCACACACCAAGCACAATAACTCCTCCTTCTCTCTAGATTTTCTCTCTCTAGAACCCGTCCGAAGCATTTTCGGAGTTTCTGAGTGTCTCTAGGCATAAATTGAGCGTTCTAAATCTTCTTTAGAATCCCTCCGAGGCATTTCCGGAGTTTCTGAGAGTTGTAGAGTGAAGGGTTGCCAAAAAGCACCCACTCTTTAAAGAGAAATATAAAAAGCTTGCTTTGGAGGTGCACCCTCTCTCTTTCTAATTTTACCGCTTTCATTTAAAATTATGCAATAGACGCTAGGGCCATGTAGTCATAATCTTTAAATACCGTATAATAAAAGGGTAAAAGCACAATTTTCCAGTTTAATTATTTATCCAAAGTAGCCAGCCTATCATAGGGAACCCGAAAGGGGCGTCGTAAAGGAACTAACACTTCCTTTACACGTAACTAACTCCCTTACCCAACTCTGGTTCTAATGACCAAAGTTGGTTTTCGAAAACCAACGCCTTTTTAACACCTTTTCCGATGTTTCCGGTAAAAACATCGGTGGCGACTCCACGAACCCTTCAAAACCCGTTCTTGGGTTAGCCCGGTTATCGGACAACCCAAGAACACTTTTCGAAAACCTCGTCTCTGGGTTAGCCCGGTTATCGGACAACCTAAGGACGTTGTAACCACCCATAAAAAAACGCGAAAATCAAGAGGGTCGAAAAAACCATCGCGTCGCTCCGAACGCCCCTTTTTCGGGAGGTGGCGACAAGAATGAATATGACAAAATGCCTCGTGTATTAATGAAAATGAAAATGTATGTACAAGCCCTTTTAATCAAAATTCCTACGGCCACGGGTGGAGACCGCAAGAGATATAGAGAAAAGCTTAAAAAAAACAGACACCCTATGGCCGATCCTCCCAGTCCTCCCTTTCTGCTACTCTGGCTTTGACAGAGGTTTGGCGTCAACATCGAAAGCAGAGCCATCAAAAGTTATCCACCCAGCGTCGATCAATTCTTGAACCCGATACTTAAGGGTTAAGCAATTTTCTATAGAGTGTCCGGGTGAACCCGGGTGGTAGTCACATTTCTCGTTCGCCTTATACCATTCGGGATAGGGAGGTTCCAACTGCTTCTTGGGAGGAACGCGGGTTAGGAGTTTGGCCTCCAACAGCTTTCCATAGGTAATGGAGATGGGCGTGAACTTCCTCTCTTTCTTGCGAGGCTGCCTGGCCGTTTGTGGGGCAGAAGAAGGAGTGGCAAAGTTGATTGCATGCACAGATTCGTCCTTCTTTTTGCCAGCAGGCTTTCTGAATGAGACTCCAGCTTGGGAGGATTGTGCTATCTTCCCGCTCCTCAGTCCCTGCTCTACTCTTTCCCCCACAGTGACTATGTATGAGAAAAGGTTGGAGGTACTGGCTATTGCCTTGTCGTAGTATGCTCCAATCAGTGAATCGATGAACATAGCCACTGTCTCCTTATCCGTCAAAGGAGGCTCTATTTGGGCTGCCATTTCCCTCCATCTTTGGGCGTACGCTTTAAAAGGCTCGTCGCTCCTTTTGCTCAAAGCCTTGAGATCTGACCTATCAGGGGTCAGATCAATATTGTATCGGTAACGACGGAGAAAAGCATCAACCAGCTGTTTCCAGTTCTGGACCTGCCCTCTCTCTAACTGAATATACCAATTGAGAGTTGTGTCCGCCAGACTCTCCTGGAAGCAATGGATCAGGAGTTTTTCGTTCTCAGCATGGGCGGCCATCTTACGACAATACATCGTAAGATGGTTCTTTGGGCAGGTCATCCCGACGTACTTGGGGAAATCCGGGATCTTGAATTTGGGAGGGAAGTGAATATTCTTTACTAGGCACATGTCCGCCACCTCCTTGATGTCAAAGTTGTGCCCTTCCACCGCCTTGAGCCTTTCCTCCAGGGCGAAGAGTTGTTGTTTGGATACCTCTGGGGTAAGGATGCGTGCAGTCTTAGCATCCTTCCCGTCATAGAAGTATTCCTCCTCCTCTTCCTCATGGTGAGGGATGTGTTCAGCTTGGTCTTCGCCCTTACTCTGACCATGGCGTATGACCTCCATCAGTTGGGCCACTTGCTCGCGGAGGGTATTGACCTCTGCAGTGAGCTTTCGGTTTTGCTCTTCTAAATTTTCCATTGCTTTGGCTTTTTGCGCTCGAGTGCGGACGTGGAGAGGACCAACCACTTTCTAGAATGCCCAGAAGAACTTTATTAATGCATGTTGAGTGTTTGAACTAAAATGAATATGTGTATGTATGAGGAATCTTATTTAAATGATGCTGAATGCATTCTCACTTTTTATTTTCTCTCTTGGTTTTTCTTTGCTCATGATATGATGTAATATGATTTGAATTTGTCAGAAGTTGATTTATTTTCTGGTTTGTATTTTTTTTTATTATTATTTTTTTTATAGCCTTTTATCTCTTCTGTCGGAACTGCGTGGCTACTTAGCTTACAAAGAACCTGAAACCAGGCTAGCTAAAAGGCAGACTGTCCGAGATAAAATGCGGCTTTATGTGAAAGAATAGTTAGCGTCCCTTATCTCTTCTGTCAGAACTGCGTGGCTACTTAGCTTGCAAAGAACCTGAAACCAGGCTAGCTAAAAGGCAGACTGTCCGAGATAAGGGCGTTTATTTGCAAAAGTTTTTTTGTGATTTTTGTTCTGTTGTTTGTTTATGCTATGCAACAAACAAATGTAGCAAATAGATGCACACACAATTCAATCATCCACGAACAGGCGAGAATTCGTTTTTATCACGAGGTAGGGTTTTCCTGCAGAAAAGTGCATTGGCGAGGGTATGTTCTAACTGTTCTCACCAGGCTAAGGCCCCCAAGGTGCCCCCATTATAGGGTCCCCACTCTCCAGCCTTCCGACCATGCTTAGCACTAAGTCCATAGTTAGTCTTGTTGCCAAAAGAGGAAGGTTATCACCTTGAGTGGTGGTTTCCGATCACACCGGTGGGCACAAGGCCATCACTACAGCAAACCGTACCTGCCACCCACTCCATATGGATTTCTCACTTGCCCCAGGGTATAGAGGGAACTGTTGTGTGCAAGGGTTTGTGTACAATTTGTATTTCAAACAATTGCGTAAGTATAAACAAACAACAGTTATTTAAAGCCAAACCGTAAAATATGTTATAATACAAGGTAAGGGCAAAAGCATTATTTTCTTGGTTTATTTATTTTTTAAGCCGGCCCATCACTAAATGGGATCAACTCTCGAGGCTTCCCCAGTGAAGTCGCCATCTGTCGCCACCATCAAAAAGAGGCGGTCGGAGCGACACGATGGTTTCGACCCTCTTGATTTTCGCGTTTTGGTGGTTACAACGCCTTTAGGTTGTCCGATAACCGGGATGAACCTAGGGGCGAGGTTTTCGAAAAGGCGCTCTTGGATTGTCCGATAACCGGGCTAATGCAAAAGCTGGTTTTGAAGGGTTTTGTGGAGTCGCCACCGATGTTTTTACCGGAAACATCGGAAAAGGAGTTAAAAGGCGTTGGTTTTCGAAAAACCAACTTTGGTCGTTAGAACCAGAGTTGGGTAAGGGAGTTAGTTACGTATAAAGGAAGTGTTAGTTCCTTTATGACGCCCCTTTTGGGTTCCCTATGACAGGCCAGCTATTTAAAAATATTTAAACCGATGAAAATTATGCTTTTACCCTTTTATTCTACGGAATTTAAAATTACGACTACATGGCCCTAGTATCTATTGCATAATTTAAAATTAAAGCGATAAAAGTAGAGAAGGAGAATATAAACCTCCGAAGCATGCTTTTATATTAATTCTTTAAAAAAAAAGGGTGCTTTGTGGCAGCCTCTCACTCTACACAGCGTCGGGAACTTCTCGAAACGCCGAAAAACACTCACAGAAACACTCAGAATCTCCGAAAATGCGTCGGAGGGATTCTAGAGAGAGAAACTTAGGTGATTTCTAGAGAGAAGGAGGAGAAAACCTGTGGAAATGAGGGAATGATGCCCCCTATTTATAGTTTTTCGCGCCTGACAGGTCGAGACCGCCGTCTTGTCTGACAGGGTCAAGACCGTCGTCTCGATAATCAGGACCGCCGTCTCGTCTTGCCAAGGTGGCGAGACCGCCGTCTCGCCCTTCGCAGGTGGCGAGACCGCCGTTCGGGAAAGCGAGACCGTCGTCTCGCCATTCACAGGTGGCGAGACCGCCGTCTCGCCAAACGAGACGGCGGTCTCGCCCCAAAAAGGCGAGAAACCTTATTTTCGTGCCGAAAATCCCTCCTATCCTAGTATGGGGCCTAATAGTCTCTCCTAGTGGCTTGTTAGGCTTCGTCCATCTTCGAATAGGAGGTATTCTCTTTATTTGGAGGTCGAGCAAGATTTGGGGTCTACAGCCCTAGCAGTTCCTCAGCACCTGCTCCTCAAGACCCCACACGGCTCTCACCGCTACACCAGGCTCGCCTAGAGCACATCAGGGGGTACGTATGGCACCCCATGCTCAAGCTAGACTTCGGCATCCTCGCCAAATTTGGATGGGAGGATGACGTCCGAGCCAACATCGACAACATTGGATGGGGCTTCCTCCTGCAGTCTCCCCCCACCCATGTATACCCTCAAGCAGTGATGGAGTTCCTGGCCTCCATCTCCTACGCCGAAACTCCCGCCATGATCTTAGGCCTGTCACCAATGAAGATGGTGACATACTTCATGGGTGGGATGTATCGGACCACCACCCTGGACGAATTCAACGTGTCCATTGGATTCGTCCAGCCTGAAGACGTGCTGACCCGGGAATACCAACTCCCTTTGCACGTAACCAACTCCCTTACCCAACTCTGGTTCTAATGACCAAAGTTGGTTTTCGAAAACCAACGCCTTTTTAAAACCCCTTTTCCGATGTTTATGGTAAAAATATCGGTGGCGACTCCATAGAACCCAAAATAAATAAGTCCTTGGGTTAGCCCGGTTGTCGGACAACTCAAGGACACTTTTCGAAAACCTCGTCTCTAGGTTAGCCCGGTTATCGGACAACCTAAGGACGTTGTAACCACCAATAAAAACGCGAAAACAAGAGGGTCGATAAAACCATCGCGTCGCTCCGACCGCCTCGTTTTTGACGGCGGCGACATGGCCTCCAGCCAACGACCCGAGTCTATCAATGGGTCGATACTGGTCAGCATGGGGATGCTGATGCGCCGTGGAACCCAGCTGGTCCTCCACCCATCGCTGGATTGTGCCTTAGTGTCGCCGCCGTCCCTTTCCGACGTCGGAGGACGTCTCGAACGTTTATGCGAGCGGTCGCGAAAAGATGGTTTAGACTCGCGTATTTGTTTTAAAATGTGTTCATTGCTTCTGAGGTGTTTGACAATTGAATTATCCTCTAATAAAAGCAAGGTTTTCGAAAAGGGGTTCTTATGGAGTCGCCACCAATATTTTGACCAGAAACATTGGAAAAGGAAAACAAAGGCGTTGATTTTATATAAAAAAAACAACTTGGCCGTTATAACCAGAGTTGGGTAAGGGAGTTAGTTACGTGTGGGGAAGGTGTTAGCACCCCACAACGCCCCTTTCGGGTTCCCTATGACGGATTAATTCATTAAGTGAAGATTATGAGAAATTACGCGATTACCCTATTTTATTGCATAATATTGAAATGACTATCTACATAATTTTATATAAATAAAGCTAAATAAAGCAATAAAAGAGATATTAAAATGGCTATCTACATGATTTTATTCTACATGACATAATAAATAAAATCAAACAATAAATAAAGCAATAAAAGAGAAGGGAATTGAAAAGAACCTCCGTAGCAAGCTTTATATTGAGAATCTCGAACTATGAGGCTGCGTTTTGGCAACCCTCTCTCTATACGAGACTCTCCTCACCAATACAAGATCGACTCCACTAAAAATTTAAAGAAGAATCAAATGCCGAATATAATTCCTTAACCGATTGTTACCTATTTAAGGCAATCGGAAAGATCATTCGAGAGAGGGAGAGAAGTAGACAAGTGCTCGAGTGTTTCGAGCTCTTCCGGAGTGTCTCGTGTTGTGAAAAAGTGGCAAATGAGCCTCCTATTTATAGTTTTCGCAGCTGGCGCACCTTGGGACCACCGTCTGGGTTGGGACGGCCGTCTGGACTGGGATGGCCGTCCCAAATGTCATTTTTACACAGGGCGAGACCACCAGGGGACCTGGGACGGCCGTCCCACTTGAAATTGGCCTTGGGACGGCCGTCCCAACTTCGGGACGCGCGTCCCAACTGAATCTGGAGGGTTGGGACGGCCGTCCCAACTTGGGACGGCCGTCTCAACCTGTTCTGGCTAGTTTTCGCGTTTCGGGACCACCTGTTGTGTTTGGGACCACCTGTTGTGTTTGGGACCACCTGTTGTGTTTGGGACCACCTGTTGCGTTTGGGACCACCTGTTGTGTTTGGGACCACCTGTTGTGTTTGGGACCACCTGTTGTGTTTGGGACCACCTGTTGTGTTTGGGACCACTTGTTGTGTTTGGGATGGCCTGTTGATGACGATAGGTGTCCGTTGAAGCTTTATCTTCGTGTAGGAAGTCTCCTTTGTTCGTTATCGTGTAGACGAGCGATCTCTGTATTGGTTGCGGGAGGTTTCCTCGTTTTTGGGAAGCCGGATGAACTCCATCTTCGGGTGAAGTTCCTCTAGCTTTTTCTTTTGAGAGGCCGGGCAAAATTAGGGGTCTACACTTAGACCTCCAGAACATCGTGGCAATGCACGATCTCCCGACACCTCCCAATTTCCAACAACCACAATAGCAGCATCAGCAGCAGTACACAGACGACTTTGCTGGCATAAACCGCAACATCTACGATTTGCGCCAGCAATTTGAGCAGATGTCTGTAAGGCAAGAACAGATGTCCCTAAGACAAGAAGCCTTCGACACCAGACTGGAGACGATATACCAGTATCAAGAGGGGATGAGGCAAGACTGGGCAACATTCCAGCAAGAGTACCACGATGAAGTCCGGGACCAAGCAGAGTTCCGGAGGCATATGTACTAGCAATTCCCCTCCTACGGATCGTCTCCAGACGAGAGCCCATAGTCTTAGGGATAGTACTTATAGAATAGGGCTGCTGTAATAACTTTTTATAAATAAAATTTTATTTCATGCATCTTTTTATCCCTTTCAAAAAGTCAGCGTAACCAAAAGAGTCTAAGAGTATAAAGACTTATGCTAAAAGAAAAAAAGCCAAAATCCAGAATTGCGAGAAAAAAAAAAGAGATGAAACCACGAGAAAAAGGCAGGATTAAGACAAGTCAATCGCCTTGACCAACAAAACTCGACAACCAGGCAAGAGTCGAACAACAAACAAAGCCCACCCGACCAATCAGCAACAGTCGGGTGTCGCCGCCTCCCAAAAAGGGGCGGTCGGAGCGACGCGATGGGTTTATTTTCGACCCTCTTGATTTTCGCGTTTTATGGGTGGTTACAACGTCCTTAGGTTGTCCGATAACCGGGCTAACCCAAGAACGGGTTTTGAAGGGTTCGTGGAGTCGCCACCGATATTTTTACCGGAAACATCGGAAAAGGTGTTTAAAAAGGCGTTGGTTTTCGAAAACCAACTTTGGTCATTAGAACCAGAGTTGGGTAAGGGAGTTAGTTACGTGTAAAGGAAGTATTAGTTCCTTTACAACGCCCCTTTCGGGTTCCCTATGATAGGCCGGCTACTTTGGATAAATAATTAAACTAGAAAATTGCGCTTTTACCCTTTTATTATGCGGTATTTAGAGATTATGACTACATGGCCCTAGTATCTATTGCATAGATTTAAATGAAAGCGGTAAAATTAGAAGGAGAGAGAATGTGCACCTCCAAAGCAAGCTTTTATATATTTCTCTTTAAAGAGTGGGTGCTTTTTGGGAACCCCTCACTCTACAACTCTCAGAAACTTCGGAAATGCCTCGGAGGGATTCTAAAGAAGATTTAGAACGCTCAATTTATGCCTAGAGACACTCAGAAACTCCGGAAATGCTTCGGAGGGGTTCTAGAGAGAGAAAATCTAGAGAGAAGGGAGAGCTACTGTGCTTGGTGTGTGGAAATGAGGGGGGGAGAGCCCCTATTTATAGGTTTTCACGGCTGACAGTGGCGAGACCGCCGTTCTCGTCTGACAGGGTCGAGACCGCCGTCTGGACAATCCAGACCGCCGTCTCGACCATGGTAGGAGGTCGAGACCGCCGTCTGGAAAACCCAGACCGTCGTCTCGACTTTTGCAGTGGCGAGACCGCCGTCTGGACAAGCGAGACAGCGGTCTCGTCCCTGGCGTGAGGCGAGACGGCGGTCTGGTCCTTCCAGATGGCGGTCTCGTCCCTTCAGGGCGAAAAACCTTATTTTTTTGGGCCAAAAAACCCTCCTATCTTAGTACGGGGGCCTAATAGTCTCTCCTAGTGGCTTGTTAGGCTTCGGCCGTCTTCAAATAGGAAGCTTTCTGACTTTATTCTGAGGCCGGGCAAGATTTGGGGTCTACAGCTGCCCCCCCTTTACCTGACTAGTCAGCTGTTGGCTTTGTTGTGCCAGACAGGTAGACAGGAAGGTAAAGGAGTTGACCCTCTCGCCCGGCTACCCTTCGGATGTACCGTCTTGTGGAAGATGATCCTCTGGGGAGATGTTGTATTGTGCACCTCTGAGATACTACTTCTGACGTAGCCGATCCCTTTGGTTGACACGTGGTAGAACCTCCGGATACTACTCCTGACGTAGCCGATCCTTCGGTTGATGGGTATAAACCCCCCATCAGGCTGGTAGTTACAGTCCGTTGTGTGGGACTGGATGGCTATGAACCCCCCATCAGGGTGGTAGTGGCGGCTTACTGTTCAGGTGGCCCATGCGCCGTTTAGGCACTCCTCGTGTGCTAGTTGATAGGTATAAATCCCCTATCAGGCTGGTACAGTCCGTTGCGTAGGACCGGTGGTGGTGGCGGCTTACTGCTTGGGTAGCTCATGCGCCGGCTCCTGGGGAGTGATCTCTGTGTTGGTAGATGTTCTTGTACTTCTTGGATGGTCGTCCGGGCTGCACGGGGGATTTTGTTGGTTGTCCATCCAGCTTTGTTGGTTGCTGGGGGATTCTTTGTTTCTGATTTTTGTGGTAATCCTCCGACTTTTGCTGGCTAGTCAGGTTCTTTCTCTTTATGTTCGACTCTTGGTAGTTAATTTTTATTGGTTAAGGTAGTTGTTTTGTTTTAATCCTGCCTTTTTTCGCGGTTTTATCTCTTTTTTTTTTCTCGCGATTTTGGATTTTGGCTTTTTCCTGAGCGTATGTCTTTTTTCTTTTAAGTTTTCTTTTTGTTACGCTGACTTTTGTAAGAGAAGGCAAAGAATGCATGGAATAAAATTTTATTCACGGGAAATTTTATTACAACAGCTTTTATTTAGGCAGGTACAGTCCCTAGGGGCTATCATCAGGGGAATCGGAGTAAGGAAACCCCTTATACATGTGATATCGAAAATCTATTTGCTCTTGGATTTCATCACGGAAGTCCTCTTGGAATGTCGTCCAATCCTGCCGTATCCTCTGCTGCTCCTGGTAGATCTCGTCCTGGCGAGCTTGGAAGGCCTGTTGGCGAGCATCCTGGTCCCGCTGCCACTGGGTCTGCTGCTCTCGCCATACCGCTATTTGGCTGAACTGCTGGCTTAGATCATTCATGTGTTGATGCATGCCAGCAAAGTCATTCGTGTACAGTGGTGGCTGTTGCTGCTGCCGCTGGGGGCCGGGAGATGTGGGCATATCCTGCATCGCCACCAGCCCCTGGAGGTCCAGCTCGAAGTCCAGGGAGGGGTGCAGGGCGAACTGGTGTCCCCTACGTATCAGCATTCCCATGCTGACCAGCATTGGCCCATTGATGGGCTCGGGTCAGAGGTTGCGGGCCAGCTCTTCCCGGCCAGGGCACCCCATTCTCTCTGCCAGAGGGGTGATGAGGGGAGCTACTAGGATGGCCCCTGTGGATCTACTCCCGAAATCTTTAAGGGCTCTCAAGAGGAAATATCCAGGGTTGCAGCGCCGCCTCTGGTGCATGCAGTAGAGGGCAAAGAGATCAAGGAGGGATATCTTACCTTGGCTATCCTTCCTCCCATGGATCGTGCCTGCCAGCAACTTGTGGCAAATGCGGAGCGTCGGTTGCAGTGCGGAGCCTCTCATTAAAGTAGGCAGTGTGGTTGCTCCTGTGAGGTCATGCCACATGTTTGCGGAGGTGAGGTGGGCGGGCCGAGAGCAGATGGCCTCTCGGTATTCCCGGGTCAGCGCTTCCTCGGGCCGGATGAATCCAATGGACACATTGAATTCTTCCAGGGTGGTGGTGTGGTATTGCCCCCCCATGAAATAATTGACCATCTTGGTGGGCTGCATGCCTGTAGACCCCAAATCTTGCCCGGCCTCCAAATAAAGACCAGAAGACCTCCTATTTGAAGATGGACAAGCCTAACAAGCCATTAGGAGAGACTATTAGGCCCCATACTAGGATAGGAGGGAGTTTCTGTACCAAAAAATAAGTTTTCTCGCTTTTGTCGCCGCCGTCAAAAAGAGGCGGTCGGAGCGACGCGATGGTTTTATCGACCCTCTTGATTTTCGCGTTTTTTATTGGTGGGTACAACGTCTTTAGGTTGTCCGATAACCGGGCTAACCTAAAGACGAGGTTTTCGAAAGGTGTCCTTGGGCCGTCCGATAACCGGCTAATCCAAGGACTTATTTATTTTGGGTTCTATGGAGTCGCCACCGATATTTTTACCATAAACATCGGAAAAGGGGTTTAAAAAGGCGTTGGTTTTCGAAAACCAACCTTGGTCATTAGAACCAGAGTTGGGTAAGGGAGTTGGTTACGTGCAAAGGGAGTATTAGTCCCTTTGCGACGCCCCTTTCGGGTTCCCTATGATAGGCCGGCTTATTTTTATTGATAAACTAGAAAAACGCACTTTTTGCCCTTTTTATTCTGCGGAGTTTAAAAGTATGACTACATGGCCCTAATGTCTACCGCATAATTTAAGATAAAAGCGTAAAGGTGGAAAGAGAGAATTTGAACCTCCGAAGCACGCTTTTTATATTAATTCTCCGGAAAAATAGGGTGCTTTATGGCAGCCCTTCACTCTACAAGACGTCTGAAACCTCTCGAACGCCGAAAATCACTCTTGAAAACACTCGAAAACTCCGAAATGCGTCTGAGGGATTCTAGAGAGAAGTTTTAGAGAGAAGGGAGAGCTATGCAGCCGTGGTGTGTGGAAATGAGGGGGAGAGCCCCTATTTATAGGTTTCCGCGTCGGCTGTGGCGAGACCGCCGGCCTCGCTCGACAGCAACGAGACCGCCGTCTCGCACAACGAGACCGCCGTCTCGTTTGACGGAAGCAACGAGACCGCCGTCTCGTACAACGAGACCGCCGTCTCGTTTTGCATAAGCAACGAGACCCCGGTCCGGGTGAACGAGAACCCGGCCTCGCTTTCGTCGTCAACGAGACCCCGGCTCGGGCGAACGAGACCCCGGCCTCGCTTTCGTTGGCAACGAGACCCCGGCTCGGGTGAACGAGACCCCGGCCTCGCTTCGTTGGCAACGAGACCCCGGTCTCGGGTGAACGAGACCCCGGCCTCGTTGGAGCATCCGTCGCTCAAGCGAGTACATGTGAGTACATCGGCCGCTTGAGCGAAACTCGACCCGACAGCCCCCTTTGGTTGCAAGCATCCGTCGCTCAAGCGAGTACACCCGGCCGCTTGAGCGAGATTCGACCCGGAAGTCCCCTTTGATTGCGGCACCTCGTCGCTCAAGCGGCGGACGTACTCGCTTGAGCGAGACTTGACCCGGAGTCCCCTTCCACGCGAGAAACTTTATTTTGGGCCGAAAAACCCTTCCCATCTTGGTACGGAGCCTAATAGTCTCTCCTAGTGGCTTGTTAGGCTTCTGCCGTCTTCGAATAGGGGATCTTCTCGACTTTATTTGGAGCCCGGCAAGATTTGGGGTCTACAGCTGCTCCCTTTACCCATCCAAGCCGACCGCCGGCCTTCGTTGTCGTGATGATCGACCGGGGGTAAAGGAGTTGACCCTCTTGCCCTGCTGCCTTCTGATGTCCCATCTTGTGACTGATGATCCTCCGGGGAGATGTGGTGGTCGTGTGCCTCCGAGATACTACTTCGACATAGCCGATCCCTTTGGTGAACACGTGATAGAACCTCCTGATACTACTTCGACGTAGCCGATCCTTTGGTTGATGGGTATAAACCCCCCATCAGCCGGTAATCGGCCCGTCATGTGGGACCGGATGGGTATGAACCCCCCATCGTGGTGGTAATTGTGACTTCACCGGGGATCCAGGTGCAATGGTGCGTGTAGATAGGTATAAACCCCCTATCAGCCGGGTACGGCCCTCGCCGTAGGACCGGCGGTGGTGGCGGCTTCCTTGGGGAGTCGTGGCTCATGCGCCGACAAGGCGCTTCTCGTGTGTTGGTTGATAGGTATAAACCCCCTATCTCGGCCGGCGCAATCCACCGCGTAGGACCGGTGGTGATGGCGGCTATCGCTCATGTCGCTCATGCGCCGACTCTCCGGGGAATGATTTTCGTGTTCGTGCACTTCCAGGATACTACTTCGACGTAGCCGATCCTTTCGATGGACACGTGGTAGAACCTCCGGATACTACTTCGACGTAGCCGATCCTTCTGCTGATGAGTATAAACCCCTCATCAGCCGGTAATTGCAGTCCGTTGTGCGGGACCGGACGGGTACGAGCCCCCATCGTGGTGGTACAGCCCGTTGTATAGGATCGGATGGGTATGAACCCCCATCGTGGTGGTACAGTCCGTTGTATGGGACTCGGATGGGTATGAGCCCCCCATCGTGGTGGTACGGTCCGTTGTATGGGACCGGATGGGTATGAGCCCCCATCGTGGTGGTACAGTCCGTTGTATGGGACCGGATGGGTATGAACCCCCCATCGTGGTGGTACAGCCCGTTGTATGGGACCGGATGGGTATGAGCCCCCCATCGTGGTGGTAATGCGACTTACCGATCCGGCTCGGGCGCAGATCAAGCGCAGCCTCTCCGGAGAGTGCCGCTTGTGTTGATAGTCATCCGGTCATGCCGGGGATTTTGTTGGTGTTCATCCTGCCCGTTGATTGCCGGGGGTCCTTTGTTTTTGTTCTTTTGGTAGTGATCATCCAATCCTTGCCGGTTGGTTGGATGGATCTTGGTTTTGTTTGACTCTTGTTTGGTAGTCGAAACTTTGTTGGTTGGTGTGATGGCTTAATCTTGCCTTTTTCTCGCTGCTTTATCTCTTTTTTCTCGCGATCTTAGGATTTTGGCTTTTTCTTGAGCATACGTCTTTTTACTCTTAGTTTTTTGTTTTGTTTTTACTATGCCGACTTTTGGAAAGGATGGCAAAAGATGCACGAAATAAAATTTTATTCATGAGGAAATTTTATTACATCTATTTTTTGGAACTACTATCCCTAGGGGCTATCCTCCGGACCTCGATCCCCGGGGAGGGTAGTGCCGGTACATGTGATATCTCGAAGTCTTCTGCTCTAGGACTTCATCCTCGTATCTCCGCCGAAAAGTTGCCCAGCCTTGGCGCATGCTCGTTGGTACCGGTACATCTCCCCTGCCGGGTGTCAAAGGCCTCTTGCCTTTGTGACAATTGTTCCACCGTTTGGATTAGCCGTTCACGCCTCGGGACGCCTCGTTCTTGTCTCACGCTCATGCCGCCGAGCCGCTCGGCACAGGTCGTCCATGTGGAGGTGCATGCCAAGCAAAGTCGTCTCGAATACCGGGCGGCCGTCGCCGTTGCCGCCGTCGCCGCTGGGAATCGTGGGATGTGGGCGCGACTCGCATCACATCATGGAGTTCTAAGGCAAAATCCAGTGGTGGGGTGGAGAGCCACTGGTTCTCGCTACGGATCAAGCATTCCCATGCCGACCAAGATCGTCCCGCCGATGGACTCGTGACGCAGTGTCGTGGGTTAGTTCTTCCCGTCCGGACACCCAATCTTTTCGCTAGGGGGTAATGAGGGGAGCAACGAGGACGCTCCCCACAGATCTGTTCCCGAAGTCTCCGAGGGCTCTCGTGAAGAAGTACCTGTGGTTGCAGCTGCCGCCTTTGGCTCATGCAAGATAGTATGAAGAGGTCGGAAGGGACACCTTGCCTTGACTTTCTTTCCTCGCATGTATAGTTCCCGCGCCAGCCTTGTGGCGTATGCGAGTGCCGGGGGAAGTGCAGATCCCCTCATCGCCGTAGGCGCCGTGGTGGCTCCCGTGAGCTCTCGCCACATTTCAGCCGGCAGAAGGTGGGCAGTGCCGTGAGCGTACAGCCGTCACGATACTCCCGGCTCATGGCTTCCTGGCCGGATGAACCCGATGTCCACGTTGAATTCTCTCGAGGGTAGAAGTTCTGGACCGCCCATTCATAAAGTAGGTTACCATCTCGAGTGGGTGGTAGGCCCGGGACAAGTGGAGGGACTCTCGCAGTAGGAGACAGAGGCTAAGAATTCCAAGACCGCCCGCGAGTACACATGTGTCTGTGGTGGGTGCAACAGAATCCCCATCCAATGCCGTCTAGATAGGTCCGGACGTCGTCTTCCCATCCGAACTCGGCCAGATGTTGAAATCTAGCTTGAGCATGGGGTGCCATTGGTAGGTCCGGATGTTCTCAAGACGGGCCTCGGTGTTGTGGTGCAAGCCGGGAAGGGTCCCGAGATGGCGGTGCCGTGGAACTACTAGCACCAAGCAAGTGCCCCTTCTCTTCCTAGAAGCACTTCTTCCAAACATATTGATCGAGGGGGCTTGGGAGTGCAAGAGTTGAGGGAGAGGAAGTTCCGGGGTCAAAATGAGGTGTGAGGAAGCCCGTAACCGCGCCCCTATTTATAGGGAATTTTTCCAGATCGAGACCGCCGTCCGGGTGGATGAGACGGCGGTCTCGCTTGTCTTCGTGAACGAGACGGCGTTCCGTGCAACGAGACGGCGTTCTCGCTTTCGCCGACAACGAGACGGCGGTCCGGTGCAACGAGACGCGCGTTCTCGTTCTCAGCGGGTAAACGAGACGCGCGTTCTCGCTTTTGCCGACAACGAGACGGCGTTCTCGTGCAACGAGACGGCGCTTCGCTTTTGCTATCAACGAGACGGCGTTCTCGTGCAACGAGACGGCGTTCTCGTTTTTGCTATCAACGAGACGGCTGCTTCGCACAACGAGACGGCGGTCTCGCTTTCGCTAAGAGAATTTTTTTTTTTTTTTTTTTTTTTTTTTGAAAGGAGTAATAGGACCTCGGTCTAAAAACATTTTATGCATGCAATGTTTTTTTATGTTTTGATGTCCTATAATGCCTATTTTGATTAAGTTTTCTAAGGATTTAACCGACATGCCTTGTTGTGCCGAAAGCCCTTTGATTTGCCGCGTTTGTCTTTTGGCCGTACCATGCCGGTTTTTGTGACCGAAGGATAATCTCTTTCTTTCTTTCCTTCTATTTTTCTTTCTCTATTTTTCTCTTTTTGTTTCTTTGTTTCTTTTGGTAAAGCACTTTTCGTCGTGTAGTGTCCCTTTTTCCTTGCTTTAGGGGTTTCAATCCTCTTGTTGACTATACGCCTCCATATTCCCAAATTAATTATTAGAATATTGTTGTGAGGGTCAAGAGAAAAGAAGTAAGATGAGGTAAAAATCAATGGTTTGTGTTTTAGAGGGTTGATTTTTATCGATAAAGAATTTGTAAGAATGGTCGGCAAAAGGGTTAAGCCCGAGTGTTTAAGCTTTTGTCTAAGCAAACATTTTCCCTTTCTCTTTTTTATTTGCGCTCTTTGGGTTTTATTTCCATCGCTTTTGGATAGCCGGCTGATTTCCCTAGATCGCCCTTTGGGTTTTCGAACTAGGATACCGTGTGTCTGGTCCTAACTTTTGTCTAGGTTTACTCTCTTGTAAAATTTTGGAGAAATCCTAGCGGACCTTTATTTGTAACCCTAACTTTTGCCTAGGCTACCCTTTATTGTTGTTCTGGTATCCTACCGGTCGACCCTAACTTTTGTGTAGCCCCCTTAGTGGGTTTCCTACCGGTAATTTGCCCTTTCCTTTGGCCTTTGGCTTCTCCGGGCTTTTTCTTCTTTTTTTTTTTGTTATTCTTTTGTTCACGTGATTGGCGAAGCGTGACTTTCTTTATGGCTTAAGTGAAGTCTTATTTTTACGTGCTTCTAATCGCCTAACCCGATGATGATAGCAATGATGAAGTTTTGATTATTTGGGAGCGCTTCTTATTCTTCTTTTTCTTGTCATGTTTGCTTAGACAGTGGTTATTTACGTGGTCTAGTCAAAAGTAGAAAGAAGAGAAGCAGTATAGAAAGAATCATTCTTTATTAATTAATGAAGGAATATGTGCCCCGAAGTGCCTGTGGGTCGGGCTCGCCCGGGGGATAGTCTCTAACAATCATGGGGTTTACATCCCTTAAACAAAGAAAAAGGTTTCCTAATGACTAGAGTGGCTCTTGACGCCCGCACTCCTCCACTTCGGAAAATTTGCTTGAGTGTGCTGAGAGGGGACTTCCCTTTATTCTTCCCGCTCGACCCTTGAATGGGTTATATCCTAGGCCATACTTGTGAGGATTATCTTTGAATTCCGGGGTTCCCTCATTCCTTGGGAATCTCGCTCCCAGCCCTTGGCCGGATGGTAGCCATGTTTCAACATCATACGGCTACTTTAGTGTTCCCGGGAAGTCGCTCTATGTTGGCAATTTCGAGCGCTTGAAAAGACGTTTCAAGTGCCTCTTCGGCCGCATCCACATAGGGTTGGGTGGATGGTCCACCGATCAAGATATCGTCTTCTCGCTTGGACCGTGACCAGCTTTATCCTCCACTATGAATTTGACTTTTTGGTGGAGCGTCGAAGGTACCGCCTTAGCGTCATGAATCCAAGGCCTACCGAGGAGACAACTATATGCCGGAGCTATGTCCATTACATGGAAATCGATGTCAAAGATAGTGGGTCCAATCTGTATTGGCAAATTAATTTCTCCCACTACTTCTCGCTTTGATCCGTCGAAGGCTCGAACGATGGTGCTACTTGGGCGCAGACGGTCCCCCGGATGGTTAACTTATCCAAGCGTGCATTTTGGCATTACGTTCGTGGATGACCCGTTATCCACAAGAACTTTGGCGATGAGGTATTCCTTGCATTTGACCGAGATATGCAAGGGCTTGTTGTGTTTTGACCCTTCAAGAGGGAGTTCTTCCTTCGTGAAGGCGAGGTGATCGCTTGCCGTAATGTGACCAACGATCCTCTCGACCTTCTCTTGGGATATTGTGTGAGGTACGTGCGCTCGCTCAAGACCTTCAAGCAGGCGTTTCGGTGTGGTTCCGAGCTCATTATCAAAGATAGCAACGTGATCTTTGGCAGCGTACTGGCTGAGCCGATCGATAATGGAATACTCACTTTGCCTAATAAACTCGGAGTAATTCCTCCGTCTCCTCCTTAGATTCTTTATTTTCTTTTTCTTCTTCGGTCTTTTTATTTTTTCCTTTATTTTGAAGGACATCTTCCCGCGTGTCCTTGGGGGAGTAGATTCTTCCACTTCTAGTCGTGCTCCCAATGCCGGCTATGTTCGTTATTTCTTCTTTTATTGGTGAAGATTCCCCATATCTCCACTGGCATGCCTTTATCTCGATTCGTAGGGGAAAGGACGTGGCATAAAAAGTCGTACCGGTGTCCTTGCCCCTTCTTCTTTATTTTTGAGGACCAACGGCCGAGGTTTACTTTCCTCTTGCGTGATTCTACTGTTGGGGTGAGCTTTATTAGGAGTGGCTTTCTCTCCATTCTTCCGAGTTGGAAGACGTGTTAGTTAATCCTTCCTTTTTATTATCTTATTTATTAAGTGTGAAGGAGGGGAAATTAAATATGCAAATGTATGTACATGTATGCAAGTAGACAAATGTTGAATAAGAAAATGATTTCATTAATTCAAAGGAAGGTGTACATTCTCCTACTCCATACTACGAAGCGTCTTTTGACAAAAGCTTAAAAGCCTAAAGAAACCCACAAAGCGGGTCTTGTTTTCTTTGTAATTCTCTTTCGGCTTCCTGACGTGTTGAGCGAGCGCTTCGCTTTGTTTATGGATCGCTTGGCTCATTTCTTCGCCGTATTGCCGAGCGTCCTTGATCTTCGCCTTCGATGTATGACCAAGGCTTCTAGTTCGTCGAGCCTTGCGACAGCCTCGGTCTTTTTCTTGTAGCACTTGGTCATATTGAGCTAGCCCGCTTTTCTCTTTAATGCGCAGCTCATAGATACCTCTACTGAGTTTTCTGTTATTCTCTCGCTCTTGGCGGAGGTCTAGCCGAGCTTGGAGGAGTTGTTCGATAATTCCTTGATCGTTTGAGCTTGCCGAGCCGCTTCCGCCTCAAGGTGTGCCGTTTTGGCGTTATCTCCTGGAGTTGGCTATCCGAGCTTGTTCTCGCGGATTTGGATGCTCTGGATAGCTTGTTCGTTGGCGCGCACATTGGTCCTTGAGGCGTTCTATTTCATGATCCTTTTTCCCGCCTTGCCTTTGCGTACCATCAATCATGAGGACAGAGGCCTGTTCTTTTTCCTCAAGGGACCGTATCCGGGCTCCCATTATCTCTACCCTCCGGGTCAAGGCATTGACTTGTGCCCGAAGCTCTTCGTTGTTGGCGATTGGAGCGGTGTGGTGGATGGCTCGGCCATCTCTCTTCTTCTCCTCCATGCCTCATAATCACCGGTGACAGCCTACCCGAGCCTTTCCTAGCTCTCTGCCTCCCATGTAAACCGGCTTCTCCCATGCTTTCCTCATAGTCAATGAGTTGGCCATTGTGCATGGGTCTCCAAAGAAGCACAGCCCTCCGAGTTCCCCTCGGAGATGGTAGTTTGAGTCCTCATAAGTTGCCTTATAGCTACTCTAGGTGAGTAGGCTATGCAACCCCCGAGTCCTATCAAGGGTACATTCGGATGGTTCCCGCATCCGACGAGAACCGGGCCGGCCTGAACCAAGGGCAGACCCAAGATATGCCGTTGGCATCCTTCTGTTCTAACTCATCCCTCCATTCTATGGTCAGCGTCGTTGGAGGGGGATCTTGGAGAAGCTTCTCAAGGGGCTCTGGGAATATCCCCATGTGACTCGGAGGCATAGAGGTGCGTGACGCTCCACACATAAAGTAGCGAAGAGCAAGCAATGGAGTGTTCTTCCTTGCTTCGACGGCAGAGTCTACCGAAAGCAAGGTGTCTGCAAGAATAGCGGCAAGGGACTCTTCGAGTTCAGGTCCTGTGCGAAGAAAGCGTCCATGACGGCGTGGTCAACCGTGTCAGTTGGAAGGGGAACAGGATTGTCCCGAAGATTAACAGCCGCTGTGGTTTTGTTGAAGGCAACCCACTCGCCCTTTCACCAGTGTAGGACAGGTGGTCTTCTAACATTGCTACTTTCCACCCTCGGGTGTTTCCCCTTCCCATCGTGGTACTTTGTCTGGCATGGCAGTATGGATAAGGGCAACGATCGGTGCCAGCAGAGTATATGCTTCGTGGCTGATATGGACCCCACTCGATTTGGGCCATTTTAACATAATTTCATACTCCTCTAGGGTAGGCACCATGTCGAACCGTGGAAATTCAAAACATCGTAAACTTGAGTTCCGTAAGTGAACCAAGCACTCGAGAAAGACTTGGTCGACACCGATTTTCGAAGGTCCAAAATCCGTCCATAAGATTTTTCAAATTCTCGTTTGGACCTCTCGGGGCATTGCTGCACCGAGCCGCTCTAGCTTCTCGCATGGTTTCTGAGAATGTCCACCTTTCCCACTTGTCTACTTGACCCCTCCATCTTCTAAAACCAAAATGTATGATTTGATGAAGATGATGTTTATTGTATGAAATGTGAGTGTTTATTTTGCTATTTTATCATGTTTCTTCTTATACATGATGTATGGTATTTGCATTTATTTTTTTTTTTTTTTTTTGGAAGAATAAACTATCTATATGAATGTTTCATGAATACAATGTCTTGAACCAGGTCTTATTTGTGAATTTTTTTTCTTTAAAAAATGATTTTTTTTGTATTTTATTGTTATTTGTTTATTTTATAGCCTTTTATCTCTTCTCGTCTGAACCGCGTGGCTACTTAGCTTGCAAAGAACCCGAAACCAGTGCTAGCTAAAAGGCAGACTGTCCGAGATAAAAATATGGCTTTATGAAAGAATATTTATCGTCCCTTATCTCTTCTGTCGGAACTGCGTGGCTACTTAGCTTGCAAAGAACCTGAAACCAGGCTAGCTAAAAGGCAGACTGTCCGAGATAAGGGTGTTTATTTGTAAAATATTTTTGTGATTTTGTTCTCGTTGTTTGTTTATGCTATGCAACATACAAATGCAACAAACATATGCACACACAATTTGATCATCCCCGAGCAAGCGAGATTCCGTTTTTATCACGAGGTAGGGTTTTCCCGCGTAAAAGTGCGTTGGTTTAGGGTAGGTTCTAGCCGTTCTCACCAGTGCTAAGGCCCCCAAGGTGCCCCCATTATAGGGTCCCCACTCTCCAACCGTCCGACCATGCTCAACACTAAGGCCGTAGTCGGTCTTGTTGCCAAAAGAGGAAGGTTATCACCTTGAGTGGTGGTTTCCGATCACACCGGTGGGCACAAGGCCCTAACCGCAGCGAACCGTACCCGCCACCCACTCCCTATGGTTATCTCACTTGCCCCCGGCATAGGAGGAACTGTAGTGTGCAAGGGTTTGTGTGCAATTTATATTTCGATCAATTGCGTAAGTATAAACAAACAACAGTTTATTGAAAGCCAATCAATAAAGCATGTTATAAATACAAGTTAAGGGCAAAAAGTGTTATTTTCTTGGTTTATTTATTGTTTAAGCCGACCTATCACTAAATGGGACTAACTCTCTAGGCTTCCCAGTGGAGTCGCCATCCGTCGCCGCCGTCAAAACGAGGCGGCCGGAGCGACGCGATGGTTTTATCGACCCTCTTGATTTTCGCGTTTTTTATTGGTGGGTACAACGTCTTTAGGTTGTCCGATAACCGGCTAACCTAGAGACGAGGTTTTCGAAAGGTGTCCTTGGGCTGTCCGATAACCGGGCTAATCCAAGGACTTATTTATTTTGGGTTCTATGGAGTCGCCACCGATATTTTTACCATAAACATCGGAAAAGGGGTTTAAAAAGGCGTTGGTTTTTGAAAACCAACCTTGGTCATTAGAACCAGAGTTGGGTAAGGGAGTTGGTTACGTGCAAAGGGAGTATTAGTCCCTTTGCGACGCCCCTTTCGGGTTCCCTATGATAGGCCGGCTTATTTTTATTGATAAACTAGAAAAACGCACTTTTTGCCCTTTTTATTCTGCGGAGTTTAAAAGTATGACTACATGGCCCTAATGTCTACTGCATAATTTAAGATAAAAGCGGTAAAGGTGGAAAGAGAGAATTTGATTTTGGGCCGAAAAAACCTTCCCATCTTGGTACGGGAGCCTAATAGTCTCTCCTAGTGGCTTGTTAGGCTTCGGCCGTCTTCGAATAGGGGATCTTCTGACTTTATTTGGAGCCCGGGCAAGATTTGGGGTCTACAGCTTTGAAGGGACGAGACCGCCTTCTGGACAACCCAGACCGCCGTCTCGCTTCACGTAGGAGGTGAGACCGCCGTCTCACTTAACGAGACGGCGGTCTCGCCACCTGTGAAGGACGAGACGGCGGTCTCGTTCACCCAGACGGCGGTCTCGCCATTTTGACAGGTCGAGACGGCGGTCTCGTTGGACGAGACGGCGGTCTTGACCCTGTCAGACGAGACCGGCGGTCTCGCCACCTGACAGCGCGAAAACCTATAAATAGGGGCTCTCTCCCCCTCATTTCCACACACCACAGCTGCATAACTCTCCCTTCTCTCTAAAAACTTCTCTCTAGAATCCCTCCGACGCATTTCCGGAGCTTCTGAGTGCTTTCAAGAGTGATTTTCGGCGTTCGAGAGGTTTTCCGACGTCTTGTAGAGTGAAGGGCTGCCATAAAGCACCCTATTTTTTAGAGAATTAATATAAAAAGCGTGCTTCGAAGGTTCAAATTCTCTCCCTTCACCTTTACCGTTTTTATCTTAAATTATGCAATAGATATTAGGGCCATGTAGTCATACTTTTAAATTCCGCAGAATAAAAAGGGCGAAAGTGTATTTTTCTAGTTTATCAATAAAATAAGTCGGCCTGTCATAGGGAACCCGAAAGGGGCGTCGTAAAGGGACTAATACTCCCTTTGCACGTAACCAACTCCCTTACCCAACTGTGGTTCTAATGACCAAAGTTGGTTTTCGAAAACCAACGCCTTTTAAAACCCCTTTTCCGATGTTTCCGGTAAAAACATCGGTGGCGACTCCATAGAACCTAAAATAAATAAGTCCCTGGGTTAGCCCGGTTATCGGACAACCCAGGGATACTTTCGAAAACCTCGCCCCTAGGTTAGCCCGGTTATCGGACAGCCTAAAGGCTTGTACATACATTTTTCATCTTCATTAATATACGAGGCATTTCGTCATATTCATTCTTTTCCCTCTTCTATTTATTATTCTTTCAAAAATAAAATGAATAATAAAATCTATGACTAAAACAGAACCTAAAACACATCATGTCTGTGATTGATGAATCTCCGTGGACCCCGGAAACGGAAGATGAATGGGTTGAGTCTGACAGTGAGCAGGAGACCATTTCTCCGGACATGCAAAGGATGCTGGAAAAAGAAACACGCATCATACAACCGCATCAGGAGGAAATAGAAACTGTCAATTTGGGAAAGGAGGACAAGGAGAAGAAGGTGAACATCGGTACCCGAATGGAAAGCAGCACAAAAAAGGGATTGATACAACTCCTAAATGAATATATGGATGTATTTGCTTGGTCATATCATGACATGCCTGGGCTTGACACGAGCATAGCGGAACACAGATTACCGCTAAAAGAGGGGTTCCGACCTGTAAAACAAAAACTCAGAAGAATCAAACCCGACTGGTCCTTAATGATAAAGGAGGAGGTGCAAAGGCAGTTGGATGCCAATTTCTTGATAGTCTCCAAATATCCAGAATGGTTGGCCAGCATAGTACCCGTTATCAAGAAGACCGGGAAGGTCAGAGTGTGTGTGGACTACAGGGACCTTAATCGAGCAAGTCCAAAGGACGACTTTCCCCTACCACACATAGATACACTGGTAGACCATACCGCTACCAACACGTTGTATTCCTTCATGGATGGGTATGCGGGGTACAACCAAATCAAACTGGCCGTTAAGAATAGAGAAAAAACCTCCTTCATTACACCATGGGGTACTTTCTGCTATCGAGTAATGTCGTTTGGGCTGAAGAATGCAGGGGCTACCTACCAAAGGGCTATGGTCACGCTATTCCATGACATGATCCACAAGGAAATAGAAGTGTATGTGGACGACATGATCGCCAAGTCCCGAAATGAAATGGACCACATTCGATACCTCCGAAAGCTTTTCAATCGACTTCGGAAGTATCAGCTTAAGCTAAACCCGCAAAATGTACTTTTGGAGTACGATCAGGAAAACTCCTAGGGTTCATTGTCGACGAAAGAGGAATTGAGGTGGACCCCGATAAAACCAAGGCAATTCTGGAAATGCCTCCACCAAGCACGGAAAAGGAGGTCGGAGGTTTTCTAGGCCGGATAAACTACATTGCTCGTTTCATCGCACGGTTAACGGATAAATGTGTACCCATCTTTAAACCGTTGCGCAAAAATCGGCCAACGGTGTGGAACGAAGAGTGCCAACAAGCATTTGATAAAATCAAAACCTGTTTGACCAATCCACCGAGTGTTGGTACCACCCGTTGAAGGGAGACCTCTCGATCCTATATTTGTCGGTCCTCGAAGAGTCAATGGGATGTGTGCTCGGACAACATGACGAAACCAGGAAAAAGGAACAGTGCCATTTACTATCTCAGTAAGAAATTCTCGAGTTATGAAACCCGCTATACACCATTCGAAAAAACTTGTTGTGCATTGGTGTGGGTCACTCAACGTCTCAGACAGTATATGGCTCGGCATACAATATGGTTGGTCTCCAAGATGGACCCCATCAAATACCTCTTCGAGAAGCCCATTCTCGACCGGAAGGATAGCTAGGTGGCGGTGTTCTCCTATCGAATTTGACATCATTCACGTCACCCGGAAAGCTATCAAAGGAAGTCCCTTAGCGGATTATTTAGCCCATGGATCCATGGACAAATACCAATCCTTACAAGATGATTTTCCCGATGAGCATATCATGCACATCGAACATGAAGAGACCAAAGAAGATATGTGGACCATGTTCTTCGACGGGGCTTCCAACATGCTTGGACACGGGATAGGAGCTATTTTGATATCCCCCGAAAGGAAACACATTCCTGTAACGGCCAGACTTAATTTCGATTGCACCAACAACATGGCCGAATACGAAGCATGTGCGCTAGGAATCCGAGCAGCTTTAGATCATGGGGTCACTAAGCTCAAAATATTCGGTGATTCATCCCTTGTCATCTATCAACTTAAAGGTGAATGGGAAACCCGAAACTCAAAATTGATCCCATATCTAGAGCACATCCGCGAGCTGGTCGCAAGAATGGAAAGCGTCACTTTCCAGTACATCCCTAGGGAGGACAACCAAATTGCCGACGCCCTCGCCACTCTATCATCCATGTTTGCCCTGGACCAGGAACATGAGATGCCGATCATTCAAGTCAAACTGCATGATAAACAAGCTTTCTGCATGGCAGTAAATGACGAGCGCGATCAAAACCCCTGGTACCATGACATCAAGCGGTACCTCATGAAGGGAGAATACCCCGAGGGAATCAGTGACAATGATAAGCGAACCATTCGCAAAAGGGCCATAGGGTTCACGTTGATTGAAGGAACCCTCTACAAAAAGAGCCCCGATTCCACCCTCTTAAGGTGTATGGACCAAGAAGAAGCCCAAACACTGATAAAAGAAATCCACAAAGGGACTTTCGGAACCCACGCACCCGGGCATGTCATGACAAAGAAAATCCTCAGGGCAGGGTACTATTGGTCCACGATGGAAGCTAATTGTCACCAATATGCCAAGAAATGTCATAAGTGCCAAATATACGCCGATAACATTCATGTGCCGCCCGCACCTCTCAGCAACCTGGCTGCACCATGGCCATTTTCTATGTGGGGCATGGATGTCATCGGACCCATTGAACCGAAAGCATCTAATGGCCATCGCTTCATATTGGTGGCGATCGACTATTTCACCAAGTGGGTTGAGGCGGCGTCATATGCACATGTAACCCGAAAAGTGGTGACCACCTTCATCAAGAAAAACATCATATGTCGGTACGACATCCCTCATAAGCTCATTACTGATAATGGGACCAACCTCAACAATAAAATGATGAAGGAATTATGCCAAGACTTCAAAATCCAGCACCACAATTCCTCTCCGTACCGACCAAAGATGAATGGTGCAGTAGAGGCAGCCAACAAAAATATCAAGAAAATCATCCAGAAAATGGTGGTCACCTATAAAGATTGGCATGAAATGCTTCCTTTTGCCTTGCACGGCTACCGGACGTCGGTTCGAACCTCCACAGGGGCTACCCCGTTTTCCCTCGTATACGAAATGGAGGTCGTGCTACCAGTAGAAGTCGAAATACCCTCTCTGCGAGTTGTCATGGAAGCCAAATTGACCGAAGCTGAATGGGTCCAGACCCGGTATGATCAGTTGAACCTAATAGAAGAAAAATGATTGGACGGCATATGTCGGGGGCAAGCTTATCAGCGGAAAATCAAGAAGGCCTACGACAAGAAGGTCAATCCCCGCACTTTCCAAGAAGGAGATCTAGTAGTAAAGAAACTACTCCCAGCCCAGAAAGACAAAGTGGGGAAATGGGCAGCCAATTACGAAGGACCATTTGTGGTCAAACGAGCCTTCTCAGGCGGAGCCCTTATCCTCACCAATATGGACGGGGAGGATCTTCGATATCCTGTCAACTCAGATGCGGTGAAAAAATACTATGCCTAAAAGACATTGCTCATGACCTGTCAGGATGAAAACTCGCAAAGAGCGTCCTGGGCAAAAGATAGGGTCAAGATTCCTCGCTAGGACACGTCCTAGGCAAAAATTAGAGGTGCATAAAAAAAAAAAAAAAAAAAAAAAAAGAGAAGAGCAATGATTACCTTAGCCGAAAACCGCAAAGGCGACTAAGGTAATACTTCCGCAATAGCAAGCAGACTTCGCATAGTCTTTACTCCGGACTCGGGCATCTCAACTGAAGGGACCAAGAGAAATGGGGAAACAAAGATCACAAGGCATGATTGTGGCACCCTCATACAGTTTAGCCAACCCTGGCCAGCCATTCTTACAAATTCTTTTGTAAAACCCCCATGTAAAAATAAACCATCTGGTTACATCAATAAAATTGTCTTTTTCTCTTTACCTACTTGTGTAAATGCCTCTATATTAATGAAATATGAGCATGCATAAAACAAGCAATTCGAGAAAACATAAAAACAAAAGACGAACATCACCAACCAGGGCCGTCCCAAGTAAAAAGTACAAGGCAGCCTGCTAGATCGAAAACCCGCAAAGGGCGGTCTAGGCAAAAGATAAGGCTTTCGTAAAAAGAAAAAAAGCCCATCAAAATGTCTCAAAACAAAGAATCAAAACCCGCTAGATCGAAAACCCGCAAAGGGCGGTCTAGGCAAAAGATAGGGTTAAAACAAAAAGTGCAAAAAGAATGATCAAGAGAGAACAAAAAGAAGGAAAGTACCGGTCACCTTCTAGATGTCCTCAACTAAAATAAAACTGCATCAAATAACATCCACACACAAATAGTCGCACAAAAATAACTTTGTCAAAAGTAAAATAAACAAAAGTACATAGACAAAAAAAGAAAGAGACATTCATGCCAAGAAGATCATCTTCATAAAGGCATCCCGGTACAATTTCGTGCATCTTTTCGCCATCCTTTCCAGAGGTCAGTGCAACAAAAAAGGAAAAAACTAAGAGTAAAAAGAAGTACGCTCAGGAAAAAGCCAACATCCTGAAGTTGCGAGAAAAAAGAAATAAAACTGCGAGAAAAAGGCATGATTAAGCCATCTCACCAACCAACAAAGTTTCGACTACCAAACAAGAGTCGAACAAAACCAAAATCCATCCGACCAACCAGCCAGGATCGGATGATCACTACCAAAAGAACAAAAACAAAAGGATCCCCGGCAATCAACAAAGGCCGGATGAACACCAACAAAATCCTCGACGTGACCCGGATGACTATTCAAGAAATCCGAAAAACAGTCAACTCAACACAAGAAGCACTCTCCAGAGACCTGCGCCTGATCTGCGCTCGAGCCGGATCAGTAAGTCGCACTACCACCCTGATGGGGGGTTCATACCCATCCAGTCCCGCACAACGGACTGTACCACCCTGATGGGGGGTTCATACCCATCCAGTCTCGCACAACGGACTGCAACTACCACCCTGATGGGGGGTTCATACCCATCCAGTCCCGCACAACGGACTGTACCAGCCTGATGGGGGATTCATACCTATCAACCGAAGGATCGACTACCGTCAGAAGGAGCATCCTAAGGTTTCACATCGGCGCATGAGCTACCCGAGCAGTAAGCCGCCACCACCACCGGTCCCACACAACGGACTGCAACTACCACCCTGATGGGGGGTTCATACCCATCAACCGAAGGATCGGCTCCGTCAGAAGGAGTTCCTGAGGTCTTACCATGTTTTCACCGAAGGGATCGGCTACGTCAGAAGTAGTATCTCGGAAGTGCACGAACACCAAAAGTTTTCCCCAGAAGATCAACCGCCGCAAGACGGGACGTCTGAAGGGCAACCGGGCAAGAGGGTCAACTCCTTTACCCCCCAGTCGATCGTCCTGACACAGAAGGCCAGCAGTCGACTGGACGGATAAAGGGGGGGCAGCTATAGACCCCAAATCTTGCCCGGCCTCCAAATAAAGACCAGAAGACCTCCTATTTGAAGATGGACAAGCCTAACAAGCCATTAGGAGAGACTATTAGGCCCCATACTAGGATAGGAGGGAGTTTCTGTACCAAAAAATAAGTTTTCTCGCTTTGAAGGGACGAGACCGCCTTCTGGACAACCCAGACCGCCGTCTCGCTTCACGTAGGAGGTGAGACCGCCGTCTCGCTTAACGAGATGGCGGTCTCGCCACCTGCGAAGGACGAGACGGCGGTCTCGTTCACCCAGACGGCGGTCTCGCCATTTTGACAGGACGAGACGGCGGTCTCGTTGGACGAGACGGCGGTCTCGACCCTGTCAGACGAGACCGGCGGTCTCACCACCTGATAGCGCGAAAACCTATAAATAGGGGCTCTCTCCCCCTCATTTCCACACACCACAGCTGCATAGCTCTCCCTTCTCTCTAAAAACTTCTCTCTAGAATCCCTCCGACGCATTTCCGGAGCTTCTGAGTGCTTTCAAGAGTGATTTTCGGCATTCGAGAGGTTTTCCGACGTCTTGTAGAGTGAAGGGCTGCCATAAAGCACCCTATTTTTTAGAGAATTAATATAAAAAGCGTGCTTTGAAGGTTCAAATTCTCTCCCTTCACCTTTACCGTTTTTATCTTAAATTATGCAATAGATATTAGGGCCATGTAGTCATACTTTTAAATTCCGCAGAATAAAAAGGGCGAAAGTGTATTTTTCTAGTTTATCAATAAAATAAGTCGGCCTGTCATAGGGAACCCGAAAGGGGCGTCGTAAAGGGACTAATACTCCCTTTGCACGTAACCAACTCCCTTACCCAACTGTGGTTCTAATGACCAAAGTTGGTTTTCGAAAACCAACGCCTTTTAAAACCCCTTTTCCGATGTTTCCGGTAAAAACATCGGTGGCGACTCCATAGAACCTAAAATAAATAAGTCCCTGGGTTAGCCCGGTTATCGGACAACCCAGGGATACTTTCGAAAACCTCGCCCCTAGGTTAGCCCGATTATCGGACAACCTAAAGGCGTTGTAACCACCAATAAAAAACGCGAAAATAAAAAAGGGTCGAAAAAACCATCGCGTCGCTCCGACCGCGCCCTCGTTTTCGGGGAGGCGGCGACAATGCCCGAGGCCATGGAGGGGATCTCGATGAGGGAGACAGAGGCCAAAAATTCCTGTACCGCTTGGGGGTACACATGTGTGGGTGGGGGTTGTAGCAGAAAGCCCCACCCAATGCTGTCGATGTGGGCCCTGACGTCTTCTTCCCATCCAAATTCGGCCAGAACGCCGAAGTCCAGTGTTAGCATGGAGTGCCACTGGTAGCTCCTGATGTTGTCCAGGCGGGCCTGGTGCTGTGGTGACAGCTGAGAAGGATCTGGGGGTGGCGGTGGCGCCGAGCTGCTAGCACCAGCGGTGCCCCTTCTCTTCCTGGAGGCACTTCTGCTAAACATCCTGAGCAGGGAAGGCTTGGAGGAGTAGAATGAGAGTTCTGGAGGCTCTGGAGGCTTAGGAGGCAAGGAGAGTTGTGAGGAAACCCATCCAGGCGCGCCCCCATATATAGGGAAAATTTTCAGTTCGAGACCGCCGTCAGGGAAGTGAGACGGCGGTCTCGTTTGGGTTGCTGGTCGAGACGACGGTCTCGAGGTTCCAGACGGCGGTCTCGACTTTGCCTAAGTCGAGACGGCGGTCTCGATGTGCAAGGGAATCGAGACGGCGGTCTCGAATGTCCAGACGGCGGTCTTGAATTTCTGGTTGTGTTTTTGTTTTTTTTTGTTTTTTTTTGAATAAGAAATAGGACCTGGTTCAAAAACATTTTATGCATGCAAATGTTTTTATGTTTGATGTCCTATAATGCCTACTTTGATTAGTTTTTCAGAAGGATTTAACCAACGTTTCTTGATTTGTTGCGTTTACTTTTGACTGTACCATGCCAGACCTCTTGTGACCGAAGAGTAATTCCTTTTTTCTTCTTTCTTTTTTTCCATTTTCTTTTTTTTTTTTTTTTGTAAAACACTTTTGTCATGTAGTGTCCCTTTTTCCTTGCTTTAGGGATTTCAATCCTCTTGTTGACTATACGCCTCCATATTCCCAAATTAATTATTAGAATATTGTTGTGAGGGTCAAGAGAAAAGAAGTAAAGGAGGTAAGAGTCAATGGTTTGTGTTTTAGAGGGTTGATTTTTATTGATAAAAGGATTTGTAAGAATGGCTGGCTACGGTTAAGCCTGGGTGTTTAAACTTTTGTCTAAGCAAACATTTTTTTCCTTTCTCTTTTTTTGTATTTGCGCTCTTTGGTTTCATTTTCATTGCTTTTAAATGGCTAGCTGATTTCCCTAGATCGCCCTTTGGGTTTTCGAACTAGGATACTGTGTTCGGTCCTAACTTTTGTCTAGGTTCCTTCCTTTGTAAAATTTTGGAGAAATCCTAGCAGACCTAATTTGTAACCCTAACTTTTGCCTAGGCTACCCTTTATCGTTGTTCGGGTGTCCTACTGGGTTGACCCTATCTTTTGTGTAGCCCCCTTAGTGGGTTTCCTACCGGGTAATTTGCCCTTTTCTTTGGCCTTTGGCTTCTCTGGGCTTTTTCTTTTTTGTGGATTTATTTTTTTGTTCACAGTATTGGCGAAGCATGACTTTCTTTATGGCTTAGGTGAAGTCTTTTTGTATGTGCTTCTAATCAACTAGTTTGATGGCAATAACAATGGTAAATGTCGATTATTGGATGCGCTTCTTATTCTTCTTTTCTTTTTATGTTCACTTAGACGAGGTTATTTATGTGGTCCAGTCAGAAGTAGAAAGAAAAGAAGGAGATAGAAAGAATCATTCTCTATTAATTAATAAGGGAATATGTGCCCTAAGATGCCTGGGGGTCGGGCTCGCCCCGGGGGATAATCTCTAACAATCATGGGGTTTACATCCCTTAAACGAAGAAAAAGATTTCCTAATGACTAAAGTGGCTCTTGACGCTTGCACCCCTCCACTTCGGAAAATTTGCTTGAGTGTGCAGAGGGGAGACTTCCCTTTTCTCCTTTCTGTGCGGCCCTGAGTAGGGTCATATCCTAGGCCATACTTGCAAGGATTGTCTTTGAATTCTGGGGGTTCCCTCATGCCTTGGGACTCTGCCCCCAGTCCTTGGCAGGATGGTAACCATGCTTCAACATTATGCGGGCTACCTTTGTGTTTCTGGGAAGTCGCTCTAAACTGGCAATTTCGAGTGCTTGAAAAGATGTTTCAAGGGCCTCTTCAGCCGCATCCACATAAGGTTGGGTGGACGGTCCACTGATCAGGATATCGTCTTCTGCTTGGACCGTGACCAGTTTGTCACCCACTATGAATTTGACTTTCTGGTGGAGCGTCGAAGGTACTGCCTTAGCGTCATGAATCCAAGGCCTGCCGAGGAGACAGCTATATGCTGGAGTAATATCCATTACATGGAAATCGACGTTGAAGGTAGTGGGTCCCACTTGGATTGGCAAACTGATCTCTCCCACTACTTCTCGTTTTGATCCGTCGAAGGCTCGAACGATGGTGCTGCTTGGGCGTAGACGGGTTCCTTGGATAGTCAACTTATCCAGTGTGCACTTGGGCATCACGTTCAGGGATGACCCGTTATCCACAAGAACTTTGGCGATGAGGTATTCCTTGCATTTAACCGAGATATGCAAGGGCTTGTTATGTTTTGGCCCCTCGAGGGGGAGTTCTTCCTCTGTGAAGGTGAGGTGATCGTTTGTCGTGATGTGACCAATGATCCTCTCAACCTTTTCTTGGGATATTGTGTGAGGTACATGCGCCTCGCTCAAGACCTTCAACAGGGCGTTCCGGTGCGGTTCCGAGCTCATTATCAAAGATAGCAATGTGATCTTTGCAGGCGTGTGATTGATCTGGTCTATAATGGAATACTCACTCTGCCTTATAAACTGGAGTAATTCCTCTGTCTCCTCCTTGGATTCTTTATTTTCTTTTTCTTCTTCGGTCTTTTTATTTTTTCCTTTATTTTGGAGGACATTTTCCTGTGTGTCCTTGGGGGAGTAGACTCTTCCACTTCTCGTTGTGCCCCCAATGCCGGCTATGTTTGTTATTTCTTCTTTTATCGGTGAAGATTCCCCATATCTCCACGGTACAACTTTATTTGACTCGTAGGGGAAAGGACGCGGCATAAATAGTCGCACTGGTGTCCTTGCCCCCTCTTCTTTAGTTTTGAGGACCAACGGCCGAGGCTTATTTCCCTCTTGCGATGATTCGACCGTTGGGGTGTGCTTTATTAGGAGTGGCTTTCTCTCCATTCTTCTGAGTTAGGAGACGTGTTAGTTAATCCTTGCTTTTTATTATCTTATTTATTAAGCGTGAAGGAGGGGAATTTTAATATATGCAAATGCATGTTCATGTATGCAAGTAGACAATTGTTGAATAAGGAAAAAGATTTCATTAATTCATTGGAAGGTGTACATTCTCCTATTCTATACTGCGAAGCAACTTTTGGCAAAAGCGGAAAACTTTGAAGAAACCCACAGGTGGTTTTTGATTCCTCTGTAGTTCCCTCTCAGCTTCCCGGACATGGTGAGCGAGCTCTTCGCTTTGCTTGCGGACCGCCTAGCTCATATCTTCACTGTACTGCTGAGCCTCTTTGATCTTCACCTCTTGATGAACGACTACTGCTGAGCCTCTTTGATCTTCGCCTCTTGATGAACGACCAAGGCTTGTAGTTCATCGAGCTTTTCGACGGCTCGGTCTTTTTCTTGAAGTACTTGGCCGTACTGAGCTAGCCTGTCTTTCTCCTTAAGGCGTAGCTCAGAGAGACTTTTGGTGAGTCTCCTGTTGGCCTCTCCCTCTTGGCGAATGTCTAACCAAGCCTTAAGGAGCCCTTCTGACAACTCCTTGATCATTTGTTCCTGCTTAGCTGATTCGGCCTCAAGGTGTGCTGTCTTGGCGGTTATTTCTTGTAGTTGGCTATCCGAACTGGTTTTAGCAATTTTGGATGCTCGGATAGCTTGTTCATTAGCGTCAGCACATTGGTCCTTGAGGCGCTCTATTTCATGATTCTTTTTCTTGCCTTGCCTTTGTAGACCGTCAATCGTGAGGATAGATGCTTGCTCTTTTTCCTCAAGGGCCCGTATCTGGGATCCCATGATTTCTACCCTCTGGGTCAAGGCATTGACTTGTGCCTGCAGCTCTTCATTGTTGGCGATTGGCACGGGTGTGGTGGATGGTTGAGTCATCCCTCTTTTTCTTCTCCACGCCTCGTAGTCACTGGTGACAGTTACCCGAGCCTTTCCTAGCTCTCTGTCTCCCATGTAGACTGGCCTCTCCCATGCTTCTCTCACAGTTGATGAGTTGATGTTCGTGCATGGGTCTCCAAAGAAGCACAGTCCTCCGAGCTCCCTTCGGGAAATAGTAGTTTGGGTCCTCATGAGCTGCCTCATAGCTACTTTAGGTGAGTAAGCTATGCAGCCCCTGAGTCATATCAAGGGTATGTTCGGATAGTCCCCGCATCTGATGAGAATGGGGTCGGGTCGGAACCAAGGGCAGACCCAAGATATACTGTTGGCGTCCTTTTGTTCTAACTCATCCCTCCATTCTATGGTTAGGCGTCGTTGGAGGGGGATCTTGGAGAAGCTTCTCAAGGGATCGGGGAATATCCCCATGTGACTGAAGGCGTAAAGATGCGTGATGCTCCACACGTATAGTAATGAAGAGCAGCAGCGGAGTGTTCTCCCTTGCTTCTGATGGCAAAATTCCACCGAGAGCAAGGTGTCGGCAAGAATAGCAGGCAAGGGACTCTTCGAGTTCACGTCCCAAGCGAAGAAGGCATCCATGACGGCTTGATCTATTGTGTCGAGGTGGAAGGGGAACAGGATCGTTCCGAAGATTATTAATGCTAGGGTTTTGTTGAAGGCAACCCACTCTGCCCTCTCAGCCAAGTAGGACAGGTGGTCTTCTAACATCGATACTTTCCATCCCTGGGTGTTCCCTCTTCCTATCAGGGTACTCTGTCGGAACAGCAGATGGATAAGAGCAGCGACTGGTGCTGCAGGAGTATACGCCTCGTGGCGAACGTGGACCCCGGCTGATTTGGGCCATTTCAACATAGCTTCATACTCCTCTAAGGTGGGCACCATGTCAAACTGCGGAAATTCAAAGCACCGCAGACTGGAGTTCCAAAAGTGAATCAGTACCCTGAGGAAGACCTGATCGACACTGATCTTTAGGAGGTCCAAAATTCTTCCATAGGACTTTTCAAAATCAGCGCGGACCTCTGGTGGCATTGTTGCACTAAGCCGTTCCAGCTTCCGAGTATGGCTTCGGAGAATATCCACCTTCCCCACTTGTCTACTTGTCCCCTCCATTTTCTAAAACCAAAATGCATGATTTGATGAAGATGATGTTTATTGTATGAGTGTGAGTGTTTATTTTTCTATTTATCATGTTTTTCTACATGATGAATGGTATATATTTTTTTTGGAAGAATAAACTATCTATATGAATGTTTTTATGAGTGTAATTTTTGGACCAGGTCTTATTTATGAACGTTGAAAGATGGATTTTTATTTTATCTTTATTTATTTATTTTATAGCCTTTTATCTCTTCTGTCGGAACTGCGTGGCTACTTAGCTTACAAAGAACTTGAAACCAGGCTAGCTAAAAGGCAGACTGTTCGAGATAAAATGTGGCTTTATGCGAAAGAATGTTTAGCGTCCCTTATCTCTTCTGTCGGAACTGCGTGGCTACTTAGCTTACAAAGAACCTGAAACCAGGCTAGCTAAAAGGCAGACTGTCCGAGATAAGGGTGTTTATTTGTGAAAAATATTTTTGTGATTTTTGTTCTGTTGTTTGTTTATGCTATGCAACATACAAATGCAACAATCATATGCACACACAATTTGATCATCCCCGAACAGGAGAGATTTCGTTTTTATCACGAGGTAGGGTTTTCCTGCAGAAAAGTGCATTGGTTAGGGTAGGTTCTAACTGTTCTCACCAGGCTAAGGCCCCCAAGGTGCCCCCATTATAGGGTCCCCACTCTCCAGCTGTCCAACCATGCTCAGCACTAAGGCCAGAGTCGGTCTTGTTGCCAAAAGAGGAAGGTTATCACCTTGAGTGGTGGTTTCCGATCACACCGGTGGGCACAAGGTCCTAACTACAGTGAACCGTACTTGCCACCCACTCCCTATGGTTATCTAACTTGCCCCCGGGTATAGAGGGAACTGTAGTGTGCAAGGGTTTGTGTGCAATTTATATTTCAATCAATTGCGTAAGTATAAACAAGCAACAGTTATTTGAAAGCCAAACAATAAAGCATGTTATAATACAAGGCAGGGTAAAAGCGCTATTTTCTTGGTTTAATTATTTTTAAGCCAGCCCATCACTAAATGGGATCAACTCTCTAGGCTTCCCCAGTGGAGTCGCCATCTGTCGCCGCCTCTCAAAAAGGGGCGGTCGGAGCGACGTGATGGGTTTATTTTCGACCCTCTTGATTTTCGCGTTTTATGGGTGGTTACAACGTCCTTAGGTTGTCCGATAACTGGGCTAACCCAGAGACGAGGTTTTCGAAAAGTGTTCTTGGGTTGTCTGATAACCGGGCTAACCCAAGAACGGGTTTTGAAGGGTTCGTGGAGTCGCCACCGATATTTTTACCGGAAACATCGGAAAAGGTGTTTAAAAAGGCGTTGGTTTTCGAAAACCAACTTTGGTCATTAAAACCAGAGTTGGGTAAGGGAGTTAGTTACGTGTAAAGGAAGTATTAGTTCCTTTACAACGCCCCTTTCGGGTTCCCTATGATAGGCCGGCTACTTTGGATAAATAATTAAACTAGAAAATTACGCTTTTACCCTTTTATTATGCGGTATTTAGAGATTATGACCACATGGCCCTAGTATCTATTGCATAGATTTAAATGAAAGCGGTAAAATTAGAAGGAGAGAGAATGTGCACCTCCAAAGCAAGCTTTTATATATTTCTCTTTAAAGAGTGGGTGCTTTTTGGCAACCCCTCACTCTACAACTCTCAGAAACTTCGGAAATGCCTCGAAGGGATTCTAAAGAAGATTTAGAACGCTCAATTTATGCCTAGAGATACTCAGAAACTCCGGAAATGCTTCGGAGGGGTTCTAGAGAGAGAAAATCTAGAGAGAAGGGAGAGCTACTGTGCTTGGTGTGTGGAAATGAGGGGGGGGAGAGCCCCTATTTATAGGTTTTCGCGCCTGACAGTGGCGAGACCTCCGTTCTCGTCTGACAGGGTCGAGACCGCCGTCTGGACAATCTAGACCGCCGTCTCAACCATGGCAGAAGGTCGAGACCGCCGTCTGGAAAACCCAGACCGCCATCTCGACTTTTGCAGTGGCGAGACCGCCGTCTGGACAAGCGAGACGGCGGTCTCGTCCCTGGCGTGAGGCGAGACGGCGGTCTGGTCCTTCCAGACAGCGGTCTCGTCCCTTTAGGGCGAAAAACCTTATTTTTTTGGGCCAAAAAACTCTCCTATCTTAGTACGGGGGCCTAATAGTCTCTCCTAGTGGCTTGTTAGGCTTCGACCGTCTTCAAATAGGAAGCTTTCTGACTTTATTCTGAGGTCGGGCAAGATTTGGGGTCTACATCGGGTAATCACCCTCAAAAAGATAAAAAACAAAGAATCCCCAGCAACCGACAAGGCTGGATGAACACCAACAAAATCCCCGGCGCAGACCGGACGACCAAGTCAGAAACAAAGAAAACACATCTCAGCTCGGGCGCATGAGCCACCCGAGCAGTAAGCCGCCACCACCACCAGTCCTACACAATGGACTGTACCAGCCTGCTAGGGGGTTCATACCTATCAATCCGCGCATGCAAGCGCGCCTGATCTGCGCTCAAGCCAGATCAGTAAGTCGCAACTACCAGCCTGATGGGGGGTTCATACTCATCCAGTCTAACACACAGCGGACTGCAACTACCAGCCTGATAGGGGGTTCATACTCATCCAGTCCAACACACAGCGGACTGCAACTACCAGCTTGATGGGGGGTTTATACCCATCAACCGAAGGATCGGCTACCGTCAGAAGGAGTATCCTGAGGTTATGTGTCAACCGAAGGGATTGGCTACCGTTAGAAGGAGTATCCTGGAGGTGCACAACATAAATTTTTTCCCAGAAGATCAACCGCCGCAAGACGGAGCATCCAAAGGGTAACCGGGCAAGAGGGTCAACTCCTTTACCTTCCAGTCGTTCCTCTTGGCATAACAGGCCAACAGTCGACTAGTCAGGTAAAGGGGGGGCAGCTGTAGACCCCTAATCTTGCCCCGCCTCATAATAAAGACTAGAAGACCTCCTTTTCGAAGATGGATGAAGCCTAAGAAGCCATTAGGAGAGACTATTAGGCCCCATACTAGGATAGGAGGGATTTTTGGCTTAAAAAAATAAGGATTTTCGCCTTTTAAGGTCGAGACCGCCATCTTGGATTTGAGACCGCCATCTCGCCTTGCATGAATGGCGAGACCGCTGTCTCATTTGGCGAGACGACCGTCTCGACCTGACAGGCACGAATCCCTATAAATAGCCGCGCCATTCCCCTCATTTCACACAATTCTTCCATTCTCTCTCTAGAAATTTCTTCAAATTCTCTTTCTAGAACCCCTCCGAAGCATTTTCAGAGTTTCTGAGAGCTATCTAGAGTGTTTTATAGCGTTTTTGAGTGATTCCGGCGCTATAAAGAGTGAAGGGCTGCCAAAAAGCACCCTAATTGCAAAGAATTAATAGAAAGCTTGCTTCGGAGGTTTCTATACTCTCTCTCTCTATTTTACCACTTTAATTTTAATTATGCAATAGAAACTAGGGCCATGTAGTCATAATTTTAAATTCTGCAAATAAAAGGGTAAAAGCGTATTTTCATCGGTTTATTTATTTAAAATAGTTGGCCTATCATAGGGAACCCGAATGGGGCGTCGTAAGGAAACTAACACTTCCCTTACACGTAACTAACTCCCTTACCCAACTCTGGCTCTAATGACCAAAGTTGGTTTTTCGAAAACCAACGCCTTTTAACTCCTTTTCCGATGTTTCCGGTAAAAACATCGGTGGCGACTCCAAAAGAACCCTTCAAAAACTAGTTCTTGGTTTAGCCTGGTTATCGGACAATCCAAGAACGCCCTTTTGAAAACCTCGCCTGTAGGTTTAGCCCGGTTATCGGACAACCTAAAGGCGTTGTAACCACACCAATAAAAAACGCGAAAATCGGAAAGTCGGAACCATCGCGTCGCTCTGACCGCCTCATTTTGACGGCGGCGACACCGACGTTGAATGCCTTCTACACCCGACGTTGAAAGATCACTCTGTAGTAGTGAATGGTCTCAATTTAATGATATGACAAACTATAATTTAATTTTTATTTTATGTTATTATTGATGTGTTTATATTATTTTGTGTTTCTTTTGTTGTAGAGGTTATGGGGAGAAGTTTTGATTATAAGAAAATTTGAGCCAAGCTCGATGTAACTCTTTTAGATTTATTGTCTAGGCTAAAGCCATTTCTGGAAAACGCAACCAAACATGTAAAGGTGACAACCTCATTGTCTAAGGGAAGTGAGACACCTAAAATTGAAGAATAAGTCAAGAAATTGTTAGTCAACTAGACACCAAGGTTGTTGGAGGGAAGTTGTCCCTCATGTTAACATTTTAACTTAAGTTTTCCTCCTTAAGTAGCACATCCTCTACCACTTCAAAGGTTGTCATTGCTTATTCGTCATAAGGATCACTAGTACAAAAAACCCTTTTAACATCGGACTTTCTACATCGGTTGTTAAAGAACCGATGTAGAAATTTTTTAAAGACTTTCCACATCGGTTCCCCCATGAACCGATGTGGAAAGTCTTTTTATTTAAAAAATAATAATAAAAATTTTAGACAGCGTCTCCCAAGCCCTTACAGACTCGACTCCTAGGCCCTGCAGTACTCGACTCCCGCACCCTTACGTACTCGACTCCCTCCGGAATTCTTCCCTTGCTCCTAGCCATTACCAAATTCATTCTCCTGCACCTTGTAGACCCCTAATTTTGCCCGGCCTCTCAAAATAAAAACTAGAGGAATTTCACCCGAAGATGGAGTTCATCCGGCTTCCCAAAACGAGAAGGACCTCCCACAACAAAAGACGGAGTTCACTCATTCACACAAAAAAAGCCAAAGGAGACTTCCTACACAAAGACAAAGCTCGCCCGGCATCTTAATGAAGGCCAAGAAGACTTCCTATATGAAGATAAGGCTTCAACGGACACACATCGGCATCAATCTATGTCCGAAAAAGGAAAGGAAAGCTTCCCGGGGTCCCAGAACACGAAAACTGGACAAAACAAGCAGAGACCACGGTCCCAAAAGTGGGACGGCCGTCCCAACTGCAATTAAGCAGTTGGGACGCGCGTCCCGAATGTGGGACGGCCGTCCCAAACCCATTTTAAGTGGGACGGCCGTCCCGGCCTCCCTGGGGGTCCCGCTCTGTGCAAATTTGTCATTTGGGACGGCCATCCCAGTCCGGACGGCCGTCCCAACCCGGACGGCCGTCCCAAAGTGCGCCGACTGCGAAAAACTATAAATAGGAGGCTCATTTGCCACTTTTTCACACCACAGTACACTCCGGAGAGCTCGAAACACTTTAGAGCACTTGTCTACTTCTCTCCCTCTCTCGAATGATCTTTCCGATTGCCTTAAATAGGTAACAATCGGTTAAGGAATTATATTCCGGCATTTGATTCTTCTTTAAATTTTTAGTGGAGTCGATCTTGTATTGGTGAGGAGAGACCGTGTAGAGAGAGGGGTTGCCAAAACGCATCCTCACAGTTCGAGATTCTCAATATAAAGCTTGCTACGGAGGTTCTTTTCAATTCCCTTCTCTTTTATTGTTTTATTTATTGTTTTATTGTTTTATTTAGCTTTATTATGTCATGTAGAATAGAATCATGTAGATAGTCATTTTAACATCTCTTTTATTGCTTTATTTAGCTTTATTTATATAAAATTATGTAGATAGTCATTTCAATATTATGCAATAAAATAGGGTAATCGCGTAATTTCTCGAAATCTTCTCTTTAAATGAATTGATCTGTCATAGGGAACCCGAAAGGGGCGTTGTGGGGTGCTAACACCTTCCCTACACGTAACTAACTCCCTTACCCAACTCTGGTTATAACGGCCAAGTTGTTTTTTTTATATAAAATCAACGCCTTTCTTTATTTCCTTTTCCAATGTTTTGGGTCAAAATATTGGTGGCGATTCCATAAGAACCCCTTTTCGAAAACCTTGCTTTTATTAGAGGATAATTCAATCGTCGGACACCTCGGAAGCAATGAGCACATTTTAAAACAAAAACGCGAGTCTAAACCATCTTTTCGCGACCGCTCGCATAAACGTTTCGAGACGTCCTCCGGACGTCGGAAAGGGACGGCGGCGACAGATGGCGACTCCACTGGGGAAGCTAGAGAGTTGATCCCATTTAGTGACAGATAAATTCAAACTAAGTAAAAATTTGAAATTACGCCTTTACCCTTCTGTATGTTTTTACTGTATGGCTTTAATAACTGCTGTATGATTATTTCTGCAATTGTTTGAAATATAAATTGCACACAAAAAAACCCTTGCACACAACAGTCCCTCTATACCCGGGGGCAAGAGTGAATATCTATAGGGAGTGGGTGGCAGATACGATCGGTTAGTTGGCACACGGGGCTACTGCCGTTGTCGGAAAACCACCAACTCAAGGTGATAACTCTCTTCTTTTGGTCTAAGGGTGTCGCCACGGAGTTCCGTGCATGACCCGAGGATTGAGAGATTGAGAGGTCCCTATAATGGGGGCACCTTGGGGACCTTTGGCCTGGTGAGAACAGTTAGAACCACCTAAACCAAACACGTTTCTGCAGGAAAATCCTACCTCGTGATTAAATAAGCGTGGCTCTGCTCGTGGATGTATGAATTGTGTGTGCATACGTTTGCTGCATTTGTATTGATGCATTAGTATAGGGTAATCATACAACAAACAAAAAAATGAAAAACCCTAAAAATCATAAAATAATGAAAAAACCCTAAAAATATAAAAACATTAAGGTCATAAAAATACCTTTTTACAAAAGATTTTTGGCAAAGTCGTATCATTCATACCATATCATTCAATAAGTGGTAAAACCAAGAGAGAAAACCAATGCATTAAGAAAAGTATGCATAAACATCATCATAATAAAACCTCTCATACATAAACACATTCATCCTAGGGCATATTTATTCCACGCTAATCATTTAAAATAAAAAGTCATAATAAGAATCATTAAAATCATTTAGAAGGTGGCTGGTCTTCCGCCCGTCCTCACTCGTGCTCAAAAAGCTAAGAAGATGGAACAACTAGAAGAGCAAAACCGAAAGCTCACCGCTGAGATTACTACACTGAAAGAACAAATGGCCCAAATATTAGAAATGATGCATCAACAGAATCTTCATCGAGAGGGTCCTCAGAATGGACAAGCCTCTCACCAGGAAGAAGAAGAGGAACCTCAAAATGAGCACGATCAATCTGACACAAGAACAGTACATATTCATGCCCCCGAAATATCAAAACAACAAATCACTCGCTCTTGAAGAGAGGCCGAGAGCCATGGAAGATCATAACTTCGATATAAAAGAAGCAACTGACATGTGTCTCATCAAAGATATCCAATTCCCTAACAAGTTCAAAACTCCGGACTTCCCAAAATACATGGGAACGACCTGCCCAAGAAGCCATCTTACAATGTACCGTCGTAAGATGGCCGCACATGCTCGATAATGAAAAACTCCTGATCCACTCGCTTCAGGAGAGCCTGGCTCGAATCAGCTTTAAACCGGTATATGCAACTCGGAAGGAGGGCAAATCCAAACCTGGAGACATATGGCAGATGCATTTCTTCGTCGTTATAAATACAACATTGACCTGACCCCTGAAAGAGCAGATCTACAATTATTAAGCAAGAAAAACGACGAATCCTTCAAAGCATATGCCCAAAGATGGAGGGAATTAGCAGCACAAGTGGAACCTCCTCTATCCGACAAGGAAACCACATCCATGTTCATCAATTCTTTAACTGGTCCCTATTATGACAAAATGATAGGGAACACATCAACACTCTTTGCGGATGTGGTCATTATAGGAGAAAGAGTAGAGCAAGGGCTAAAAAGCGGAAGAATTGCACAACATACTTCCTCTAATTCCTCTACTCCTGACGTTAAAAAAGGTTTTGGCCAGAAGAAGGAAGGAAGCGTAAATGCCATCAACCTTGCTACTCCTTCTCCCTCTTCGCCACCAGCTGGGCAATCACGCAGACAAGAGAAGAAATTTACCCCCATTCCAACCTCTTATGGGAGTCTGTTGCCAAAACTATTAAAGGCCAAGTTCCTAACACGTATCCCTCCAAAGAAGAAAGATCCACCTTACCCCGGTTGGTACAAGCTCAACGAAAAATGTGATTACCACTCAGGCGCTCCTGGGCATTCTGTGGAAGATTGCATCAACTTAAAATATAGGGTTCAAGAATTGTTGAATGCGGGATGGATTACCTTTGACGCATCTACTCCAAAGGTGGACGACCAACCCTTATCGAAGCCCGAGTAAAAGACGGGATAAGGGAGACCAGCAGATTAGGGCTCATCATTTTTACCATTTTTTGCAATAAACATAAAGAAATAATTCAAGCTTCCGATGTATCTCTCGTGATCCTCGCCCTTGATCACGAGATTTCTGATTAAAGTGGGCTTTATATATATTTCTCTTTTCATCAATACAATGAGGCATTTTCATAATATTCATATGCTTCTCATTCTTTTCTCTCTCATTCCAAAATAATTGAATAACATCTACACCCAAATATATACCATATAAACAGTCATGTCTGTGATTGAAAACTTTCTGCGGGATCTAAAAGCCGAAGGCGAATGAACTAAGTCAGACAGTGAGGAGGGGACCATTTCCCCGGACATGCAAAGACTGTTGAAAAAAAATAAGCTCAATGGATATAGCCCAGGACGAGGGCTTGGAAAGGATGCTCAAGGAATAAGAGAGCCACCAGGTTTTAAGGATAACCCTTGAAAGTACAACCCTACAAAAGGACAAGTTGTACGATGAAAAGGGAAGTCTCCCCTCCATACCTTAAAAAGACGATCATCCAAAAAGGAGGGATATTAGCATCAAGGGTAGCATTAGTCATTAGATGTCCTTCTTCTGATTCTAAGGGATGTAAACCCAATGACTATTAGAGATCACTCCTCGGGATGTGCCCGACCCCCGAGCATCTTTAGGGCACGCATTTCCCTTTGAATTACAAAAGAATGCTATTCTTACTATCTGCTTCTCTTCTTGCTAAACATATCTATACCCCATTAAATAACCAATGTTTAGACAAATGTTTTGTTCAAAAATGCGTCAAAATAATCAAAACGCCGTACACAAAATGAAGCCAAAGTTAACATGATTGATTAGCTAGAGACACGAATAAGAAAACCGTGTTTCGACAATGTTTGAGAAAATAAATTATTATTAAAAGAAGCCCGTCAAGGTCAAAGACCAAGACAAAAAGATAAAAGGGCAAAATCCTAGGCCGAAAACCCAAAAGGGCGAACTAGGAAAGTTAATCAGCCACAAATAGGCGCCGAGTATTCAGCTTGAAAGACGCCACCTCATTAAGAACAAAACATTTGTTTAAACTAGCCTAAACACAGCACCAACCCTGGCTAGCCATTCTTACAAAAACTATTATTAAAAAAAAAAAAAAAAAAATCTCGCTAAAACACAAGCCTTTGCAATGAATCCCTTTCTTTCTATTCTCTTGACCCTTCATCATAAAGCATTCAAGTAATTGACTGGGAAATGTGGAAATATGGTGATCAATAGGAGGATTGAAATCCCTAAGGAAAGGAAGAGGGGAATTGATATGACAATTGCTCTATATTCAAAATGATTACTCTTCTGTATATAGCAAAGATCCGAGACGGCAAATCGGTACAGCCTAATCATGTTGACAAAAAGCACATGATAATGGAAGTAAACGTAATGAAGCTAAATGGGTTCAAAACCGATATGACCAAGCTAAACCTTATTGAAGAAAAACGGCTGAATATTATATGTCGCGACAAGCCTATCAAAGGAAAATAAAAAGGCTTACAAAAAGGTCAACCCTCATATTTACCAAAAGAAGGATTTAATGGTAAATAAGTCGCTTCCTACCCAAAACACTAAAATTGGAAAATGGGCACTCGAACTACGAAGGACCCCTTGTGGTCAAATGAGCTTTCTGAAAGGGCTCCTATCCTCATCAATATAGATGGAAAAGAACTTCGACACCTAATCAACTCCTGCACGTGAAGAAGTATTATGCTTGAAGACATTGCTCAAGACCCGTCAGAATGAAAATCCGCAAAGGACATTCCCGGGCAAAAGATAGGGTCCATATTCCTCGCTAGGATACGTCCTAGGCAAAAAGAAGAGGTAAAAAAAAAATAATAATAATAAAAAAAAACTAACTAAGAGCAATGGTTACTTTAGTCGAAAACCGAAAAGGCGGCTAAAGTAACATTCTTCCGTAAGCAAGCATCCGCATGGTCTTCACTCCGAGCTCAGGCATCTCAACCGAAGCAATTAGGAAAACCGGGGCGATATCATGGACATGACTCGTATAAGCCTAAACAAGATATAACCAACCCCGACCACCCATTCTTCTAAATATCTCTTGAAATCCTTCTGTAAAAGAAATAAAACTTTTGCTCATTTATCAATAAGATTCCCTTTCATTTCCTTTCTCTTGACCAAATATTATGGAAATGCCTCTTTATTGATAAATCATAAATATGCGCAAAGACTTTTAATCAAAGATCAAACATGCATCTAAAAAAGGGAAGCATATGAAAACAATAAAGGAATAAAGGCCTCGCTAGTATATTCTTAGATAAAAACTAGGGTAGCCTCGCTAGATCGCAAACCCCAAAAAGACGATCTAGGCAAAAAGATAAGGCAAAAGCCCCCTAAGGTATTCTAGGCAAAAATTAAGGCAGCCCGCTAGATCGAAAACCCATAAAGGGCGGTCTAGGCAAAAGATAGGGCTAAAACCAAAAGATGAGTAAAAGATGAGCCCATCATCATAGTCATAAAGAAGAAGTCCATCGCCTTATTCATAAGAAGCCAACGTAAGAAGGCCGCTTACTTTCTAAATGCATAAAAAAAATAAACAAACATTAGACCGCATTTAGGGCCTCCACACACAAGGCAGCTTGCATAATACGACTTTGTCAAAATAAAAAAAAATAATAATTTTCTTCAAACAAGAATGAACATGCATATAAGGAGGATAGTCTCCATGTTTGTGATTGGAAATAAAAGGCACCAAAATCCAACCTCTAAATAAAAATCAAAATCACGAAAGGCGAAATCAAAACCATTTCAGCAGAATAAAGAGCTTTAAGAAAACCATAGCTCCAACCATTCTCCTCAAACACCAATAAAAGAAAGTACATCAAAAACGAAAAAGCCAACGGAAAGGCTTGATAATCCCCAAGAGGATCCTTGCCTACTCCAAAGGCAAAACAAAAAGCTTACTCCATGACTCGGTATCATCATCACATGAGTCGTCAACCACAATCATTTAAAACCTCAAGTCAGCTCAAAACAGCAAACATCCAACAAGGAGTCGAAAACTCCATTCATCCCTAGGGGGCAAATCAATCCCCCGGTGGATCAGCAAAAAGAAAATTTTTCCCCAGTAAGCCTACCAAACGAAGGCAAAACTACGAGTTTATATCCTCAGGGAATCGCGTATAAATTCCCAAATACAAATATCCCCAGTGAAAAGCAAAGTCTTCACTTCCAACAGGCAAGCAGAAAGCCAATATCCCCAAGAAATGGGAAATCAACCTATACAAGAGGTAATCCAAAACCTAAGCATAAAGTCTTCACCACTATTGAAGCACCCGCCTAATCAAGAGGCACAATAAAAAAAAAAATAAAATAAAAAAAAATCAAATGAATCCCCAGCAGCTTCCCGCCTAATCAAGAGGCACAACAAAATCCCCAAGTGGATCTTCGCCTAATCAAGAGGCAGAATCAACAAGAGAATTCACAATCCCCAAAGGATTCCGGCCTAAACAAAAAAGCCAAAATCAAAGAAACTCCAAGCAAAAGTCGGATGGCTAAAGAAAAAAGCCAAAATCAAGAATCCCCGGCCAAGACCGGATGGCTAAAAAGAAAGCCAAAAAACGAAAATCCTCGGCAAAGCCGGATGACTAAAACAAAAAAAAGTCAAAATCAATTACTCCCCGAAGCGCATGATCAAAAACAAGAAGTCGCCGACAATAGAACCTTAGCAAGATTCAGGTTCACACCCGTGGGGTGAAAAAATACACTAGAACCTTAGCAAGATTCGAGTTCACATCCGGTGGGGTGAAAAAATACACTAGAACCTTAGCAAGATTCGAGGTTCACATCCGGTGGGGTGAAAAATACACTAGAACCTTAGCAAGATTCAGGTTCACATCCGATGGGGTGAAAAAATACACTAGAACCTTAGCAAGATTCGGGTTCACATCCGATGGGGTGAAAAAATACACTAGAACCTTAGCAAGATTCGAGGTTCACATCCGGTGGGGTGAAAGAATACACTAGAACCTTAGCAAGATTCAAGTTCACATCCGGTGGGGTGAAAAAATACACTAGAGCCTTAGCAAGATTCGGAGTTCACATCCGTGGGGTAAAAAATACACTAGAACCTTAGCAAGATTCGAGTTCACATCCGGTGGGGTGAAAAAATACACTAGAACCTTAGCAAGATTCAGAGTTCACATCCGGTGGGGTGAAAAAATACACTAGAGCCTTAACAAGATTCAGGTTCACATCCGGTGGGGTGAAAAAATACACTAGAACCTTAGCAAGATTCGGGTTCACATCCGGTGGGGTGAAAAAATACACTAGAACCTTAGCAAGATTCAGGTTCACATCCGGTGGGGTGAAAAAATACACTAGAGCCTTAGCAAGATTCAGGTTCACATCCGGTGGGGTGAAAAAATACACTAGAACCTTAGCAAGATTCAGGTTCACATCCGGTGGGGTGAAAAAATACACTAGAACCTTAGCAAGATTCAGGTTCACATCCGGTGGGGTGAAAAATACACTAGAACCTTAGCAAAGATGCAGATTCACACCAGGTGGGGGTAGGTACTCACCAAAACCTTGCAGAACAAGGTTCATACCTAGTGGGGGTAGGTACTCACAAAAGTCTAGTAAAATACAGACTTATACCGAGTGAGGGTAAGTACTCACCAGAGTCTTAGAAAAAGAAGGCTCAAACCAGATAGGGGTTAGCACCTATCAAAATATTTATCATTCGGAGGATCAACAAGGAGCAGTATCCGAAGGATAGCCGGGCAAAAGGGTTAACTCCTTCCCCTACCAACTAATTTTGTCGGCATATTAAAACCAACGAATTAGTTAGGTAGGTGAAGGGGGGGCAGCTGTAGACCCCTAATTTTGCCCGGCCTCTCAAAATAAAAACTAGAGGAATTTCACCCGAAGATGGAGTTCATCCGGCTTCCCAAAACGAGAAGGACCTCCCACAACAAAAGACGGAGTTCACTCATTCACACAAAAAAAGCCAAAGGAGACTTCCTACACAAAGACAAAGCTCGCCCGGCATCTTAATGAAGGCCAAGAAGACTTCCTATATGAAGATAAGGCTTCAACGGACACACATCGGCATCAATCTATGTCCGAAAAAGGAAAGGAAAGCTTCCCGGGGTCCCAGAACACGAAAACTGGACAAAACAAGCCGAGACCACGGTCCCAAAAGTGGGACGGCCGTCCCAACTGCAATTAAGCAGTTGGGACGCGCGTCCCGAATGTGGGACGGCCGTCCCAAACCCATTTTAAGTGGGACGGCCGTCCCGGCCTCCCTGGGGGTCCCGCTCTGTGCAAATTTGTCATTTGGGACGGCCATCCCAGTCCAGACGGCCGTCCCAACCCAGACGGCCGTCCCAAAGTGCGCCAGCTGCGAAAAACTATAAATAGGAGGCTCATTTGCCACTTTTTCACACCACAGACACTCCGAGAGCTCGAAACACTTTAGAGCACTTGTCTACTTCTCTCCCTCTCTCGAATGATCTTTCCGATTGCCTTAAATAGGTAACAATCGGTTAAGGAATTATATTCCGGCATTTGATTCTTCTTTAAATTTTTAGTGGAGTCGATCTTGTATTGGTGAGGAGAGACTGTGTAGAGAGAGGGGTTGCCAAAACGCATCCTCACAGCTCGAGATTCTCAATATAAAGCTTGCTACGGAGGTTCTTTTCAATTCCCTTCTCTTTTATTGTTTTATTTATTGTTTTATTGTTTTATTTAGCTTTATTATGTCATGTAGAATAGAATCATGTAGATAGTCATTTTAACATCTCTTTTATTGCTTTATTTAGCTTTATTTATATAAAATTATGTAGATAGTCATTTCAATATTATGCAATAAAATAGGGTAATCGCGTAATTTCTCGAAATCTTCTCTTTAAATGAATTGATCTGTCATAGGGAACCCGAAAGGGGCGTTGTGGGGTGCTAACACCTTCCCTACACGTAACTAACTCCCTTACCCAACTCTGGTTATAACGGCCAAGTTGTTTTTTTTATATAAAATCAACGCCTTTCTTTATTTCCTTTTCCAATGTTTTGGGTCAAAATATTGGTGGCGACTCCATAAGAACCCCTTTTCGAAAACCTTGCTTTTATTAGAGGATAATTCAATCGTCGGACACCTCGGAAGCAATGAGCACATTTTAAAACAAAAACGCGAGTCTAAACCATCTTTTCGTGACCGCTCGCATAAACGTTTCGAGACGTCCCTAGGACGTCGGAAAGGGACGGCGGCGACACACCTTCACCGCACCAAAACCTTCTTCGCCTACTCCTTGCCCCCATCGCAGTAGCAAAAACCACCGTCTCTCCCATCTCCTTCCCCAATCGAATCCCTAACCTCCGTTTCCCTTCACCCATCCTAGTGTCCCTCACTCTACGAACCAAATTGTAGCGAATCAACCTCCATCGCTCAGTTAAAATAGGTGCGCTTAGCACCACCCTTGCCGTGCACCAAGAACTGCGACGCACCACCCTCGTCTTCACCTCTCTGAAACCCTCTAGGAGCTCCTCCTCATTGCACCTGCGCACCTTCGATCTCATCGCGAACCAGAGGTGATTCGGACTAGGGCCATGGGTCTATCCTATTGGCTTCTGCATCCTTGTTTTGTCAATTACCTTTATGCATTTTCCTTGATTCTGGATTGTTTTGTTTGTTCATGGACTGATTCTGCCTGGGTTTAATGTATGTAGACATGTTTATTCTGGTTTTGTATTATTATTTCCATTTAGTTTGGCTTGAATATGTGATTTTCACTTGGTTATTCTCGTGGGGTTGAGATTGGTGTTATCCAAGCCCTGTTGGGTTGGTTGATGTCGCTCTGGTCCGAGTCTCTTAGCAGAAGAGTTAAGGCTATGGGTTTCCACGCTGGGGTGTAGGGCTTTGGGGTATTGATTATATTTGGTTCTCTTGTTTTTCATTTGGGTTTGTTTCTTATGTTGTTGATTTAGGTTTGTTCTTTGTGTTGTTTGTTTTGTTCCTGGAGTTTTACTATTGTTCCAGTACTATTTGAGTTTGGATTAGAGTTTGAGTTGTTTAAGTTTGTTGCATCTGAATAGAGGTAATTCAATTTTCACACTAAGCAAAGACGTGATGTACCTATAGATATGGATCGGAGTTGGATAAATGCCAAACATATAGAAGAAGAATATGAATTAGGGGTTGAAGAGTTCTTAGAGTTTGCACAGAGAAATGTGGGTAACAATAGAGGTCTCTTTTATTGTCCTTGTGTGAAGTGCTTAAATTTAAGACAACTAAGTGTGAAGGATATAAGAGAGCATGTCCTTTGTGATGGATTTTGCAAGAGTTACACTTAGTGGATTTGGCATGGGGAAGTAGTAGATTTCCCAATGGCTTCAGAGACAACTGAAATCCAGAAAGAAACAAATGATCGACTAGAAGATTTGATACGTGATATCGGTGAAGAGCCATTTGAAAATCCGAAGAACTATGCGAAGATAGTAAGAAGCCTCTGTATATAGGATGTTCTAAGTTCACACGGTTGTCGCGAGTGTTAAAATTATTTAACTTAAAGGCCAAAAATGGGTGGACTGGATAAAAGTTTTACAGAGTTGCTACAATTATTAATGGAAATGCTTCCGTAAGGGAATACACTTCCAAGCCGTACTTATGAAGCAAAGAAAGTAATCTGTCCGATGGGTATGGAGTATAAAAAGATACATGCATGCCGTAATGATTGCATCCTGTACAGGAAGGAGTTTGGAAGTTTGCATAATTGTCCTGTTTGTGGTACATCACGGTTTAAAGTTGTAGACCCCTAATTTTGCCCGGTCTCTCAATAAAGGCTAAAGAGACTTCCTACAACAAAGACAAAGCTCGCCTGACATCTCAATAAAGGCCAAGAAGACTTCCTATATGAAGATAAAGCTTTAACGGACATTTATCAGCATCAAACGACGCCCAAATACAGAAAGGAAAGCTTC
>OY731401.1:20651323-20671136 GCA_963425845.1 Sphenostylis stenocarpa | reverse complement strand
AATAATCGATTATATAGGGAAATAATCGATTATCCTGTGTCTAAAACATTGAAAATTTGTTAATCTCACTGGAATAATCGATTATCTTGGGTAATAATCGATTATTAAATAAGTGGATTATGCAAAATCTTTCTGTAATAATCGATTATTTGGGGTAATAATCAATTATTTGTACCAAAAATGCCCAAAATAAATAATTTTCCACTGGAATAATCAATTATCTAGCTTGATAATCGATTATCCCTGCACTTGAAGAAATAATCGATTCTCAGAGGCTGATAATCGATTATCCTGCGACGTTATGGGTGTAACGACTATTTTTGCTTCAATTCTCCTCCAACTAGCCGTTTATGACCGTTAGGATGTTTCTCTATATATAGGAAGGCTCCAATTCACATCCACACACATCTAAACCTTGAATCAAAGCATTCTACACACATTCAAGCTCTCTTGTCTCCTCAAAGCCTTTTGTTGAAACATACAAGGATATGAATGTTGAACATATATGGATATGAAGCTTGTTGATTTTGATAATGCTTCAAGAATAAAGGACTTAAAGATTTGAAGACTTGTAATGTTATGTAATAACTCTGTTTTTATGATTTTGAGTCTGTAATATTAGAGTCCAAGATAGCCAGCACATAGTTCACTCTTTAAAGGCTTTAAAAACTCATTTTTATCAAAAACATATTGGATTAATCGATTAAATGGCAGGATAATCGATTATTATAGAGAGAAAACCATTTTCAGCATCTTCTCTCTAGAATAATCGATTAAACCCCCTATTAATCGATTAACTGGGCTATTAATCGATTAATTGCCCAGATAATCGATTAAACTGAGCTGTTTTGGGTTCCCTGCGAACTTGGCTCTGGAATAATCGATTAACATTCAAGATAATCGATTATTTCAGTCAGATATGTGTTTTGAATTTCAAAATTGGACCAAGTTTCGAAAATCCTATTCCCAATTCATATGTTTTCAAAAATCCCCAATTCCCAAACCCTAATCTTTCTACTTAAGGTTCTCTAAGGCTCACTGCACAAATGAACAACCTTTTTCAAACAAAAGTTAAGAGTTGTGACTACCAGAGAACTGTTTGTTGGGAGGAAAAAGGGGCTTTTGAAACCTAGTGTGGGCTAGAAGCGATAAGAATCACTGAGTGGGTTTTCTTGGTGGATTGTGTGCTATGCTGTCTCTAGGTAAAGTTGTTCTTCATCCTTTGTGGATTTAAAGGAGGTGTTCATCTCTTGTGTGACTCAAGAGAGGTGTATTCTTTACCTTATCTTTTCATTTGTAATCTGTTTGTATAACTGTGATTATAGTGACAGCGTTAATCCTCTGTTTGAGTGATTAGTAACTAGATGTAGGGTCTTTTGATCCGAACCAATATAAATAGACTGTGTAATCTTTTATCCCTTCTCTATTTACTTTACATAGCATTTTAATCGGTGAATTTTGGGAAAATTTTTAAAACCCTAATTTTTGTTTAAGAAACCAATTCACCCCCCCTCTTGGTTTTTGTCCGTAAACGCAAACATTCCGCTGCACGATTCTAACACCTTCCTCTTCTCAAATCCTACTCATCTTCCTCTCTTTTTAATCTAAATGGCTTCATCATCTCATAGTAAGATCCCAACAAGGAGAAGATTCACTCCTGCTTTTCATCCCCGCCCTAATTCCATTGAAGGGTGGATATCCAACGACGAGGGAAGACAGGAATTCCTGACTTTCTAGAAAGAAAGGGGTATTATTACTCCTAAATATATTATTGGTGATCAATTCATCAATAGGGGATTCAACTTCCCTAATCTCCTTGAGCAGCAAGTTGTCCTTCCCTTCATAGAAATGTAAGGTACTTACTATCCAGATTTAGTTAGGGTCTTCTACTCTCGCTTTAAATATAGGGATCACATTGCTACCTCTAGAGTCAAGGGTGTGACGATCATCCTTGATGATGATATTTGGGAAAATGTTGCTCATTTTCCTTTAAGGGAGGATGTTGTAAATGTTCTTGCTGACTTAGAATATTTTAATCGCATTATGGCATACCGCTCTTTTCTCCGCAACCTTACTATGGAAATTGGTCTCCAACTTTTGGCCGGGCCTTTGAAGAAAGAAGAACGCCTATTGTTGCATCTTCTTGTATGGATTTTGTGTCCCAGGGAAACCAATCATGCCCAATGTTCTTCTGCTGACCTTCACATTATTCATGCCATCATGAATAATGAGCCCATTGATTGGCCAAGCTTAGTCACATTAACAATGCTCAAGGCGAAGCGTCACCCAACCTTCAAGATTCCTTACGCTCTCCTCATATCCAGAATTCTTGAATACAAAGGCGTAAATGTTGAAGGAGAACAACGGGCCTGGACACTAAATTCAAATAGAATGCTGAACGACACGCTCACTCAACTACAAATGGTGAACGTAAACGAAGTTTATGTTGATAAAGATGATGCTCCTCACATGGACAACGTGGCTCAAGATTATTATGATGAGGACATGTTTGCTGCTGACATGCCTGCTGCAAATATTCATACTGCTGGAACGTCATTTGCTCATCATACATCTCGCCCTTCTATGGAATATATGTTGTTCGACATGAATAAAAAAATGCAAGAATTTTTCTCTAATTCTCAAGAACAGCATCAAGAAATTATTCAACGTATTTCGGATGTAGATGATAGAGTATGTAATTTAGAGGAAAGATTTGACGCCTAATTTAATAGTGATGAAAGTGAAGAGTTTTAATCTCTTCAACATATTTCTTGTTTGTACTTCATTTGCTTTATGGAATAAAAACTTTATTTTAGCTTTGAAGACGTAGAGATTTGAATACTTGTAATCTTATGTAATAACTCTATTTTTATGTTTCTGAGTCTGTAATATTAGAGTCCAAGATAGTCACCACATAGACCATCCTTTAAAACCTCTAAAAACTCATTTTTATCAAAAATACACTATGATAATCGATTATCACTCAGGATAATTGATTATCATAGGCAAATAATCGATTATTTGGCCAGATAATCGATTATCCTGGTCCAGTTTTGTTCCTCTGTGAAAATGGCTCTGGAATAATCGATTATCACTCAAGATAATCGATTATTTACGTCTGTTATGAGTTTTGAAATTCAAATTTGGTCCAATTTACGAAAACCCTATTCCCAATTCTTCTGTTTTCGAAAATCACCATTTCGCAAACCCTATTCTCTCTACTTAAGGTTCTATAAGGCTCTTTGCAAATAAACAAACATTTTTCATACAAAAGTTAAGAGCTGTGACTGCGAGAACTTTCTGTAGGGAAGAAAAAGGGGCTTTTGAAAACCTAGTGTGGGCTAGAAGTGATAAGAATAACTGAGTGGGTTTCTTGGTGGATTGTGTGTTGTGCCGTCTCTAGGAAAAGTTGTTCTTCATCCTTTGTGGATTCAAAGGAGGTGTTCATCTCTTGTGTGACTCAAGAGAGGTGTTTTCTATTCCTTATCTTTTCAATTTGTAAATTGTTTGTAAACTATGATTATAGTGACAGCGTTAATGTAAGAATTAATGGTTGAGTTCAAGAGGGGGGGGGGTGAATTGAACTTTTGAAATCTTTTTCGAAAAACACTCTTTCTTTTGGAAGAATGGTTAATCTTTATCCAATCTTTTATTAGGCAGATTTGGTTTTAAACAAAGCAAGAATATAAACAAGAAATGAAAAGAGATGAAAGGAGAAATTCAACACAAGAGTTTATACTGGTTCACTCTTTCCAAGAGCTACATCCAATTCTTGACAAATCTGCCAAGTTCCACTAATTCCAAGTGAAAAATACAAACCAGTAGATATACACCAATCTACCCCAAGAACTATCTTACAACACCACAAGATAGACTCTTGAATTAACCACCCAGTAACCAAACCCAGTAACTGTAACCAGTGTAGATTCAAACCCAATCTACACAATTAAACTTTGTACAAGTATATGAAAAGAATAAACCTGGACTGCAACTTTAACAATATAGAAGTCCAGAAGCAATTTTCCTAACTCAGAACTTTCTCTCTTGATGATCTTTCAACAATCTTGATCTAAACGCCTTATGATATGAAAAGTTTATGAATGCTCAGAGAAAGGCACGAATATGAGAGCTCTAAGATTGCTTTCAAATGTTTTCCAAAATTGTGTTTTCAAAAGAGAAATCAAAACTGTATTTATAGAGTAAAAGAGAGACTGATAGATTCAATCTATTTAAAATGATATTTCAATCAATTGATTTCATTTAAAACTCATTCAATCAGTTAATTCGAGTTTTCAATGGATTGAAACAGTTAGAAGAAAAATGGTAGCTCTCTGTTTCAATAGATTAAAATATATTTCAACAGATTGAAATCCTGTGATACCTTAGAATGAAAAAATGATCTCTCTGTTTCAACAAATTAAAACTTATTTCAACAGATTGAAATCCTGTGATATCTTAGAATGAAAAAATGATCTCTTTGTTTCAACAGATTAAAACTTATTTCAACAGATTGAAATTCTGAGATACTTCAAAGTGAAAAATGACATCTCTCTGTTTCAACAGATTGAATCTTGATTTCAATAGATTAAAATTGCGAAACCTTTAATATGGAAAAATCATTAAGAACATTTTAATCTGTTGATTCCGCGATTCAATCAATTAAAATTTTGACTGTATATGAACATTTCCTATGTTAAGGGATTTTAACAGATTGAAACTTCTTTTTAACAGATTGAAAAACTCAGTCTGTTCTTTTAATGCTTAAAGATTAGTTTTTCATGCAGTAAAATACGTTCTATGAAATGCATCATTTATAGGCGCTTATCACAAGATCTACTGAACTATCAAGAGATTAAATTCTAAACCTATAACCTATTCACCTACACACCCACAAACTAAACTCTATATGTCTTCATCAAATCCAACAAGTGCTTCAATCTCCCCCTATTTTATGGAGACAAATAACCACTGCACCTGCACAAAAAATAACAGAACAGAGACATATATGATTTTGTGATGTGTGTGTAGTGTCAGTTATAAGCAAATACTTCTCCCCCTATTTGACTTCATCAAAAAGTGTTTAATTATAGTCCATAAGTACCACGTAGGTACCAAAAAAAAACAAACAAAAGAAACAAGTGAACAAAAGCATTTAAAAAGAAACTTCATTCATCACCATCCCAGGGACCCTGATTGAATTGGAGGTCTCCAATTATGTTGAAGATATCCTCCAGTTGATTGTTAATGTGCTGAAATCTGGCAATGGAGTCTTCATAGAGTCGATGCTGGCGAGCTTGCAGAGCAAATGTCATCTCCATGTGCCTCCTTTGATTTGTTTGCATTTCATTCATCTGATGCAGCATAGTCCGTTCGAATTGTGAAAGAGGCGTGCCACGGTCAGGTTGTGCCACGTAAGGAATCACTTCCAATGGAGACTTCTCTTCCATAACATCTTCCAGAGGGTCTGTTTGTCTTGCTTCAGCAGCACTCGGAGCACCAGTATTCTCATCTTCTTCCTCTTCTTCTTCTTCTTCGAATTCTTCTTCTCTCTCAGCTTCTTCTTTCGAAATCCACTCACCATCAATCTTAATGAATCCCATTTTATGAAGGATGGAGTTCTTAATCTCATTTGTGGGGCGAATGGTTTCAGCCAATTCTCCTTCCAAGTCAACAACAAAATGAGTTAGAAATTTAGAAATTAGGATTGCATAAGGATACCTAAAATCACTTAGCCTTTTTGCTTTGATCATATGGTCCTTGATGACAAACACCCAATTTACTCTGATTCTGTGGTGGATACAGTACATCAGTACCAAATCCCCTTCACTCAGTACTGCATGATTGCTCCCCCTGGGAGTAAGCTACCAGGCCACTATGAACACAAGAATTCTTTCTTCAAGGTTAAGCTTTCCAGTGTTGAAGGAACTCACAGAGTCACACTTATTTCTCATGCATGAGCGAAAGTATTGGACTTTGTTGAATTCTTCTACATCAGAGGTATACTCTTTAGTGACTTTTACTCCTTCATCCTTGAGTCCAGCAACATTTTTCCAGACAGTGGGAGTAATCTCTATTTCTACTCCTTTAACTTGAGTTTTGAGTGTAGAACCTTCAAATGACAGATTAGTAAAGAAAACTTTACTAAGATCAGGATAGATTCTACCATTGAGCTCAAAGAGCTTCTGAAGTTTCTGGTGTTGCAGCAGCTTCCGAACACCTCTGAACCCTTCAACATCCAACCACGAGAATTTCAGAACCTTGGAAATATTAATCTGTTTCCTGCTCATTTCGTGAATGAATAAGTCCATTTTTTCTTGGTTCCCATTGAACTAGGATTCAATGCGCCCTCCTCCTGATGTTTCTTGCACAGCAGCTGAGGATTCTCCTTTGTTGAACTTCTTCCTCCCAGATTTGGTGCGCTTGAACATGTTGTTTTGAGAGATGGACCGAAAAACAGAGAAGAGAGAATATTGAATCATTTGATAAAATGAAGATGTTGTTGATTTGATGAAGTCAAAGGCTAATCTGATGAAGTCAAAGATTACTTTGATTAAAAGGATAGAGTGATTAGTGAGTCTATATCTATACAAAGGTATAATCATTCATATCTCTCTGTTGCATGAGGTTTCATCATTTAAAAGATTTTTAAAATGCCTTTAAAGATGTTTAATCTGTTAAAAACCAAAGTAATCGGTTAAATGGTTTTTAAGAAATTGTTTTAACTGATATTATATGAGCTTTATTAATTAAAATGTTCTTAAAACTTACATAACAAATTTTTAACTAATAGGTTTTCGAAATAATCTATTAAAACCTTTTAAAACATTCACTAGAACTGTTTTAATCAATACACTTTCAAATTAATCGATTATTTTCATTAAAGGAGTTTTTGAAAACCTTCTGCCAGCGTTTTAACTGATATAGTTTCGAAATAATCGATTAAAATCACTTCAAATGTTTTGGAAAGTGTTCTAGCAATATTTTAATCAATACAAACTCGAAACAATCGATTAATATAACTTGAAGTGTTTTGAAAGATGTTCTGTCAGTGTTTTAATCGATACAAACTCGAAACAATCGATTAAAATAACTTGAAATATTTTGAAAGGTGTTCTGTCAAAATTTTAATCGATGTAAAATTGAATTAATTGATTACAATAATTTAAGGGATATAGACCCCAAATCTTGTTCGGTTGCAAAATAGCAAAAGACCTTCAAATTTGAAGATGGGCAAGGCTTAAAATATCCCTAGGATAGACTTTTAGGCCCCATATTAGAGTAAAAGGGCTTTTTTGTACAAAAAATAAGGATTCCCACCTTAAGGGGTCGAGACTATTGTCTCGCTTTTCAGGACTATCGTCTCGCTGAATGGCAAGTCGAGACCGCCGTCTCGTTTGGCGAGACGACCATCTCGCCACTTGCCATTGGCGAGACCACCCTCCCGTTTGGCGAGACAGCCGTCTCGCCACTTGCCATTGGCGAGACCACCCTCCTGTTTGGCGAGACGATCCTCTCGTCATTTGGCAAGTCGATACTGCCGTCTCTCCAAACGAGATGGCAATCTTTCCATTTGTCAAAGTCGAGATAGTCGTCCTCAAATGGCAAGACTGCCGTCTCAACCTTGCCAGGCAAGACGACGGTCTCGACCTGACAGGCGCGAATCCCTATAAAAGGGGAGCGCTCCCCCCTCCATTTCACACAGCTCTTCCATTTCTCCTTCTAACATTTCTTAGAAATCTTCTCCTTCTACCATTTCTTAGAAATCTTCTCCTAGAGTCTCTTCGAAGCATTTCCGGAGTTTTCTGAGTATTTTTAAGAGAGTTTTTATAGCGTTTCGACAGAGAATTCGACGTTGTAAGAGTGAGGGGCTGCCAAAACGCATCCTACCTTTTAATGAATTAATCAAAGCTTGCTCCGAAGGTTTCTTTACTCTCTCTCTCTCTCTCTCTCTCTCTCTCTCTCTTTTACCGCTTTATCATTTATATATGCATTAATTAGGGCCATGTAGTCGTCATACTTTAATTTCGCATATAAAAGGGTAAAAGCGTCATTTTTAATTTATCTACAAAATAACCGGCCTATCATAGGGAACCCGAAAGGGGCGTCATAGGGAAGCTAATACCTTCCCTACACGTAACTAACTCCCTTACCCAACTCTAGTTATAATGGGCAAAGTTGGTTTTTCTTAAACAACCAATGCCTTCTTTTTTTTCCTTTTTCGGTGTTTCCGGTAAAAACACCGGTGGCGACTCCATAAGAACCCCTTCGGAAAACTTGCTTTTAGATCGATCCCAGTTATAAGGCATCCTAAAAGATCTCTTTCGAAAACCTCGCCCCCTTAGGTCCAGCCCCGTTATCGGACAACCTAGAGGCGTTGTAACCTCACCCACAAAATGCGAAAATGGGAAGTCAGAACCATCGCGTCGCTCCGACCGCCTCTTTTGACGGCGGTGACAAGGGAATTTTTGCTAATTAGTTTAATTGATTAAAACTGGTTGTTATCAGTTAAAATCACTTAGAAAGTTTTATGAAAATATTTGGCAGAATTTTAATCGATTAAATTGCGAATTAATAGATTAAAACAACTTAAACTATTTTTTACAAAGTGTTTTAATCGATTGAAACGTTGTCGTATAGTTAAAACAAATCTGGAAAATGATCAAGAACATTTTAACAGATTAAAAGAAGTTTTAACAGATTAATTCAAGATTTTTAACAGATTAAAAGATTGTTTTAATAGATTAATTAAACCAGTAGTTAGAACAAATCTCTATATAAACAGGATTGCTTGAGTCTTTTAAAATATACCATTGAGCAATCAATCAAGCAATCATAAGTGAAGTTTTTTCAAGAAAGAATCGTGCAAGTTTTGTGGTGTTTTTGAAAGTTCTTTCTTGAGGCATTTTTGCATTTTTTTGTGTAGAAACTCATACTACAAGGACTGCATAATCCGGGTTAGATTGTTCTAGTTTCTTTTCTTTCATTTTCTTTCATTCTTTGTTGTACTGTGAGTGCCTAGAATTGTTAGGCACGATTTCTGTGGCTGGAATTTTGCTGCAGGTTGGTTCAAGAACTGGAAGTTGGTTCTTGGTGAAGGTTTAGGTGCAAGGACTGGAATTTTGGTTCTTGTGGTAGATTGGGTGTGTGATTGGAATCTATAATCTGTAAAACATTCAATCTAGTGGAACTCAGCTAGAATTTGGCTGAGAACTGGACGTAGCCCTAGGATTGGGTGAACCAGTATAAATCTTGGTTGTATTTCTCTAAACCTTACTCTCTTTAATTCTACTGCTGCCTTTATTTTAATTGTTTGTTTTGCTTGATTCAAGAATTGGTCAGAACTCTTAATCTTTGAAATAGATAATCTGTAAATTGCGAAAATATTTCAAAGATCAATTCACCCCCCCCCTCTTGATCTCAATCTCTTTTTCTAACAATTGGTATCAAGAGCAAGGGTCTTGAAAAATACTCAAGACTTTCGGTCCAAATCTTTCATGGCTGAAAACAAATTACCTTTTTCTGAGGGAGCTTCTATTAGTAGACCTCCACTATTTTGTGGTACAGATTATACATTTTGGAAGATTAGGATGAAGATCTTTATTGAATCTATTGATAGAAATGTTTGGGATGTAATTGTTAATGGTCCATTAATTACAGAAAAAAAAATGGTCTAGCTTAAATGATGAATTGAAAAGAAAAGTTCAAAGTGATTGTACTGCTAAAAACATAATTACTTCTGCACTAAACATGTATGAGTTTTTTAGGGTTTCTCAATGCAAATCTGGCAAGGAAATGTGAGAAGTTCTTGAGGTAACTCATGAGGGAACGACTGACGTAAAGAGAGCTAGAAAGCATACTCTCATTAGAGAATATGAGTTGTTTAAAATGCAAACCGGAGAAAGCATTGCATTTTAAACAACCACTAATCTTGCCCGGCCTCAAAATAAGAGTAGAAGACTTCCTATTCGAAGATGGATGAAGCCTAAGAAGCCACTAGGAGAGACTGTTAGGCCCCATATTAGAGTAAGAAGGCTTTTCTGTACAAAAAATAAAAAATAAAATAAAATAAAAATAAAAAAATAATTTTGGCAAGAAGGCCTTCCCAAATGGTAAGGGCGAGAAGGCCTTCCCAAATGGCGAGAAGGCCTTCCCGACCTAGAACCTTTTTCCTATAAATAGGAGCCTCATTCCACCCATTTTCACACACACCATTCACTCCTACCACTCTCTAGGAAGTTTTTTGGCACTTTAGAGTGACTCTGAGTATTTTTCCAGAGTTCGAGTGAGCCTTCGGATTTCCATTAAGGTAGAAATCGGTTAAGGATGTCCTCTTTTTTTGAGACATCCGGCCCTCGGTAGGGTGACACCTTTATTTTTTGATCGAGAGAGGAGTGTCTCTGTAGAGTGCGGGGACTGCCAAAAAGCGTCCTCAAGTTCAACATTTATAAAAGCTCGCTTCGGAGGTTCTCCTTCATATCTTTTCTCTTTTATCGCTTTCTTTTACTGTTTCCTTGTATGCATTAGATATTAGGATCATGTAGATAACTATTTAAATTCTGTAATAAATAAATAGGGTAGAAGCATAATTTTATTGTCTTTATTTTAAGAATAGTCCATCATAGGGAACCCGAAAGGGGCGTTGTGGGGATGCTAATACCTTCCCCACACGTAACTAACTCCCTTACCCGACTCTGGTTATAATGGCCAAAGTTGGTTTTTTGAAAACCATTGCCTTCTTTTTTCCTTTTCCAATGTTTCCGGTAAAAACATCGATGGCGACTCCATAAGAACCCTTCAAAGTTAGTTCTTGGGTTAGCCCGGTTATCGAACAATCCAAGAACACTTTTTTGAAAACCTCACCCCTAGGCTCAGCCCGGTTATCGGACAACCTAAAGGCATTGTAACCACACCTATAAAAACGCGAAAATTGGAAAGTCAGAACCATCGCGTCGCTCCGACCGCCTCTTTTTGACGGCGGCGACAGATGGCGACTCCACTGGGGAAGCTAGAGAGTTGATCCCATTTAGTGATGGACTAGTTTGACAAATAAAAGACTTAAAAAATTATGCTTTTACCCTACCTTGTATTATAACATGTTTTAATGCTTGGCTTTAATAACTGTTGTTTGTTTATATTTACGCAATTGTTTGAAATATAAATTGTACACAAACCCTTGCACACAACAGTTCCCTCTATACCCGGGGGCAAGTGAGAAATCCATAGGGAGTGGGTGGCAGGTACGGTTCGCTGTAGTGATGGCCTTGTGCCCACCAGTGTGATCAGAAACCACCACTCAAGGTGATAACCTTCCTCTTTTGGCACAAAGACTGACTATGGCCTTAGTGCTAAGCATGGTCGGAAGGCTGGAGAGTGGGGACCCTATAATGGGGGCACCTTGGGGGCCTAAGCCTTGGTGAGAACAGTTAGAACCTACCCTTGCCAATGCACTTTTCTGCAGGAAAACCCTACCTCGTGATTAAAATGACTTCTCACCTGTTTGTGGATGAATGAATTGTATGTGAATTTGTTTGTTGCATTTGATTGCATAGCATAACCAAACAACAGATAAAAACAAAATTTTACAATAAACACCCTTATCTCGGACAGTCTGCCTTTTAGCTAGCCTGATTTCAGGTTCTTTGTAAGCTAAGTAGCCACGCAGTCCGACAGAAGAGATAAAAGGCTAAAAAAATAAATCCAAAATAAATAAAATAATAATAACAAAATCAAAACATTTATAAAAAGAATTTTAACAAAGTCGTATCATTCATATTGCATCATGTCATAAGTGGAAAAATCAAGAGAAAAAAAATAAATGCATAAGGAAAGTATGCATACGCATCATTTTAATAAATCCCTAAAAAATGGGTCTTAGAAGCGTTTTTTGGGAAAATTATTGGGCCAAATCCCCTTTGGGTATTTGTAGCCTGATTCCTCACCTTTTTCCCTTCGTTTTGATATGTTGTGCGTCCAAATCGGACATCTCAGTCAAAAGTTATGTCACTTTGAACATCTACCGCCCTTTTGTACTGGTGCATGCATAAATACATTCATTCTAAGGAATATCCATCTCATAAATCATTTGTTTTAAACAATAAAAATCTTTTTGCATTCTAGAAAGCGGCTAGTATTCTTCATGCCCTCATCCGCATACAAAACAAAAAAAAACACAAAATCCCAAACACTATCATACATCATGTTAGAAAATAAAACATGATAACGTTTAGGAAAAAACAAACACTTGCATACATGCATCCACCAAACTTCATCCTCATAACATACATCTAATAATAGACAATCGAAGAAGTGGACATTCCTCAATACCATGAAAAGAGGATTAGGGCATTTGCATGCCATGCACGGGAAGTCAAAAAGAAAATAAATAGAAATTCTAACCTGCCTATGGGTTCATTTAGGCTTCTCCACTTTAAAAAAAAATGTACTTCAAAACATTGCATTGAGGAATGTACATTGTCTGGATGAAATAAATAAAATTGTTTGTTTTCATCATCTCTTCAAGTGTCTATTGTATTTATAAATTGCATTCATTCTCACTTTAATAATAATAAGATAATAAAAAGAAAGGATTAATTGATGTGCTTTCCATGAATTGGAATAAGATGAAGAGCAAACCTTTTGTCATCAAGTTCTCTCCAACGGTTGATCCGCCTAAAGAGGATAATAAGCCTCAACCGTTGGGTATCCGAGTTAATAAGGAAGAAGGGGCAAGGATGTCGTTACATTTGTTCACCCCATACATCAAATAAGGCTGCACCACAGAGATACGCAAAAACACCGCCTTAACAAGGATATCTCCAGCATAGCTGGCATTGGGGGCAAAATTAGAAATGGAAGAATCTATTCCCCCAAGGAGCTGTAAGATGACGCTCTTACAAATAAAGAAAAAATAAAAAGACCGAAGAAAAACATAATCCAAAGAGGAAACTGAGTAGAATTTGGATTCACGACGCTATGACAGTTCTCTCAATGCTCTGCCAAAGAGACAAACTCATGGTAGGCGACAAGCTGGTCATGGTTTGAGCTAAAAACGACATTCGGATCAGCAAGTCGTTTGCCCTACCTTGAATGGATGCGACTAAAAAGGACCTTTGAAATATCTTTTGCCAATATGAAAAGACTTCCCCAACAATATGAAGGTGACCCACATGATGAGAAAATATGGATATCGCCCAAACCAAGGGCTCATTAGAAACTCTCAAGGAATAAGGGAGCCACCAGATTTTAAAGACAATCCTTTGAAGCTTACCCTACAAAGGATCAAGCTGCACTGAGAAAAGGGAAGTCTCCCCTCCGCAGCTCAAATCAGATTTTCCCAAACAAAGGGGTTCAAGCGTCAAAAGCGACTTTAGTCATTAGGTGTTCTCCTTCTGATTCTTAGGGTTTGTAAATCCAATGACTATTAGAGATTACTCCTCGGGCCTAGCCCGACCCCCGAGTATTGTAGGGCACATATTTCCCTATTAATTACAAAGAATGTCATTCTTATTATCTGCTTCTCTTCCTACTATTCATATCTAAACCTCATTAATAACCATGTTTAAACAAACATTTCAAAAATGCGTCAAAATGCGCCATCGTCAAAATAATCAAACCACTCATCACCACTGATTGACTAGAAACACAAAATAAAGTTTTACCTCGTCATAAATAAAGTCGTGTTTCGCCAATGTTGTGCAAAAAGAAAACAAAAATCAAAAGAAGCCCATAAAAGCTAAAGGCCAAAAAGAGAGGGCAAGATACCCGGTAGGAAACCCACAAAGGGGGCTACGCAAAAGTTAGGGTAAACTCGCTAGGAAACCTGAACAACCATAAAGGGTAGCCTAGGCAAAAATTAGGGTTACAAAATAAAGTCCGCTAGGTTTCCAAAGCAAGAAAAAAGAAACCTAGACAAAAGTTAGGACAAAACAAAACACAACATCCTAAGCTGAAAACCCAAAGGGCAGACTAGGGAAGTCAATCAGTCATAGCAAGCACCATAGAATAAGACGCCACTCCATAAACAAAACGTTGTTTAAACTAGCCTAAACACTCTAACCAACCTTGGCTAGCCGTGCTTACAAAAACCATTTTTTGTCAAAATAAAACAATTATAAAACACAATCCTTTGAATTAAATATCCTCTTCTTTCTCTTCTCTTGACCCTTACCACTACGACATTCTAGTAAGTAGTAGGGAAATGTGGAGATAGTAATCAATAGGAGGATTGACATCCCCAAGGAAAGGGAGGGGCGCACTGACATGACAAGTCACTCTACAATTAACACAATCATTCTTCGGTCATGAAAAATCGAGACGGCAAAATTAGTACAACCTATCATGTCGACAAAGCACATAACGTCAGAAGCTCATCAGAAGTAAAAGCACATTGGTTAATCCTTTTGAAAAATTAATTGAAATAGTATTATAGGATGCATATCACAAACATTGCATACATGCATAGGGTCCTTTCTCTCAAAAAGAAAAGAGAAATGAGAAAAAAAATAAAAAATAATGTCTGCTAGGAGATTCTTAGGCAAAAGTTAGGGTAGCCCGCTAGATTGAAAACCCGCAAAGGGCGGTCTAGGAAAAAGTTAGGGCATTCATAAAAAAGGAAAAAAGTCCGCTAAGATATCCTAGGCAAAAATTAAGGCAGCCCGCTAGACCGAAAACCCCAAAAGGGCGGTCTAGGCAAAAGATAGGGCTAAACCAAAAAATGAATAAAAGAGAGGGGTCCTTCATCATAATCATAAAAATTCCAGCAGGAGAATGCCAGTCACTTTTCCAGATGCATCAATAAAAAAGAATATATTGCATTTAGGGCATCCACACACAAGTAGTCGCACAAAATGACTTTGTCAATGTAAAAAATGAAAGAAATAAAAATTACTTCAGACAAATAACAAAAAACGAAAAGCATTCATGCATATAAGGATACTAGCTCCATGTTTTCGATTGAAAACAGGATCACTGAGACTGAGTCTCCAAATAATGCCCTCAAGAAAACGGAGCAAGTCGTCAATCAAGCGACTTAGCAGAATAAGAGCTTCTGAAAATCAAGAACTCCAGCTACCATCCTTCTACCCAGAAAAGAAGGCACAAGAAAGTAATAAGTCTCCAAACATTGCTCTCCCTCAAGAAAGAAGAGCGAGTTGTCATAAGAAGCTTCCAGAAGCCAAAGCTCCAATCATCACCCAATAAAAGAGGGCACAATCATTAGACATCATAAAAGAAAAGCCGACGGAAAGGCTTAGTCATCCCCAAGAGGATCCCTTCCTACTCCGAAGGCAAAACAAAAACACTACTCACGGCTCAGCATTACCACTACATGAGTCATCCAGCACACTCACCCAAAGTCTCCTCCACACTCCCCAATGGAGAATAAAGGCTTCAAGAGCCCATCATCATCAACAGTCAAAAGAGTCCAATCCCCATACCAACAAGGGCTCAACATAAAAAGAAAAAAAAGAAAAATCTTGCATCCCCAGAGGATGTCCAAAAGAAAAGGCAACAACAGAGAAGGCCGAATAAAAATCCTCAAGTGGATCTCCTAAAAAGTCTACAAAAAAGAATCAGAAATTCCCATTCTCTAGTGGAATAAGAGCTTCACAAGTTTAGCTCGCATCAACATCAATCAAGGAGAAAATACTTCATCCCTAGAAAAGAAAAATCAGATCCCCAAGGAGTCAACTAATTCCCTGGTGGATCACCAAAGAAAGAAAACTTCATCCCTAATGGACCTCCCCAAAAGAAGGAAAAAGCCAGCGTAATAAAACGAGACTAAAAAGTAATAAAAAGAGACTAAAAAGTAAAAAGGCTTACGCATTATCCCGAAAAAGCCAAATTTCAAATAGCGAAAAGAAAAGAGATAAATCGCTGTCGCCGCCGTCCATTCCGACGTCCAGGGACATCTCGAACATTTATGCGAGCGGTCGCGAAAAGATGGTTAAGACTCGCGTTTTATGTTAAAATTATGTTCATTGCTTCTGAGGTGCTCAACAATTGAACTATCCTCTAATAAAAGCAAGGTTTTCGAAAAGGGGTTCTTATGGAGTCGCCACCAATGTTTTGACCGTAAACATTGGAAAAGGATAAAAAGGCGTTGATTTTAATAAAAACCAAACTTGGCCATTATAACCAGAGTTAGGTAAGAGAGTTAGTTACGTGTGGGGAAGGTGTTAACACCCCACAACGCCCCTTTCGGGTTCCCTATGACGGATTAATTCATTTAAGTAAAGATTACGAGAAATTACGCGATTACCCTATTTTATTGCATAATGTTAAAAATGGCTATCTACATGACTTTATTTCATATTGCATACATAAAGCAATAAATAAAGCAGTAAAAGAGAAGAGAATTGAACAGAACCTCCGCAACAAGCTTTATATTGTGAATCTTTAATCGTGAGGATGCGTTTTGGCAATCCTTCGCTCTACAAAGACTCTCCTCTCCGAATACAAGATCGACTCGACTAACTTTTTACAGAAGAATCGAATGCTGGAATATGATTCCTTAACTGATTGTTACCTTATAAAGGCAATCAGAGAGTTCATTCGAAGAGGGAAGAGAATAGACAAGTACTGGGAGTTGTGTGGTGTGTGAAACAGTGGCAAATGAGCCTCCTATTTATAGTTTTTTCGCTGCCTGCACGTTTGGGACGCCCTCTGAGTTGGGACGGCCGTCTGGGTTGGGACGGCCATCCCAACTGCATCTTTTACACATGCTGGGACCCCCTGAAAGTTGGGACTGGCAGTCTCATTTGGGACGGCCGTCCCACTTGGCCAGGGAAGGTTGGGATGGCCGTCTCGACTTTGGGACGGTGGTCTCGACCTGTTTTGGCCAGTTTTTGTGTTCTGGGACCCCTGGGAAGCTTTCCTTTCTTTATTCGGACGTCGGTCGGTGCCGATGAACGCCCGTTAAAGCTTTATCTTCATATAGGAAATCTTCTTGGCCTTTATTGAGATATCAGGCGAGCTTTATCTTATTATAGGAAGTCTCCTTAGCCTTTATTGAGAGACCGGGCAAAATTAGGGGTCTACAGCTGCCCCCCTTCACCTGCCTTGCTAATTTATTGGCCTAATATGCCGACAAGATTAGCTGGTAGGGGAAGGAGTTAACCCTTTTGCCCGGTTATCCTTCGGATGCTCCTTTGCTGAAGTTGCTGATCCTCTGGATGATGAATGTGAACTTCCAGGATGCTCCTTCAATGCGGTAGCTAATCCTGTGGTTGATGAGTATGAATTTCATAGCTTTGGGATGCTCCTTCGATGCGGTAGCTGACCCCGTAGCTGACGAGTGTGAAGCCTTAGGATGCTCCTTCAGAGAGGTAGCCGATCCTTCGATTTGTAGGATGCTCCTTCGATGAGGTGGCCGATCCTTCGGTTTGCAGGATGCTCCTTCGGTGAGGTAGCCAATCCTTTGATTTGCAGGATGCTCCTTCGGTAAGGTAGCCGATCCTTCGGTCTACAGGATGCTCCTTCGGTGAGGTAGCCAATCCTTCGGTGTGCAGGATGCTCATTTGGTGAGGAAGTCGATCCTTCGGTTTGTAGGAAGCTCCTTCGGTGAGGTAGCCGATCCTTTGGATAATGAATAGTTTTGATAGGTACCAACCTCTATCTGGTTTGATGAGAATGAACCCTCATCTGATCCGAACCTCCTTTTGTAAGGCTCTTGTGAGTACAAACCCCCACCCGGTTCGAGTCTGTATTTGCTAGATTTTTGTGGGTACTTTCCCCAACTATGTTTGAGTTCGCGTTTGGTAAACTCTCTGACGAGCCCCGTTTTGCAAGGCTCTTAGGATTCTCTTTTTGGCAGTCAATCTTTTGATGAGTAAAAACCCTCATCCGGTTTTTGAAGATGTGTTGGTGGCTTATTTCTCTGATCATGCGCCTATTCCATGGGGAGTGATTGATTTTCTTTCTTGACTTTTCTTTTTTAGTCATCCGGTTTTACCGGGGATTTTTTGTTTTGGCTTTTCTTGTTTAGCCATCCGGCTTTGCTGGGGATTCTTTGTTGGTTGCCTCTTATTTAGGCAAGAATCCATTGGGGATTTTTGGTTTCTTGATTGTGCCTCTTGTTTTTAGGCATGTGCTTCAGCAGTGGTGAAGACCTTACTGTTTTTCGCCTCTGAATAGGCCGATGTTCTGCTTGAGGATATTTGCTCTTGGTAATACCTCAGAGTAGGCAGATGCTTTTATTAGAAGCTTTGTGCTTGTATTGCCTCTTGCATAGGTTGATTTCCCGTTTCTTGGGGATATCGGCTCTTTGCTTGTCTCTGAGTAAGCATATGCATTCTTGGGAGTGAAGGTTTTGCCTTTCACTGGGGATATTCATATTGGGTGTTATAGGCGATTAACTCCCTGAGGATATGAATTTGTATTTTTGCCTTTGCTGGTAGGCTTGCTGGGGATATTTTCTTTTTGGTGATCCACCAGGGATTTGATCGTTTTCTGGAGATCTATTTTGAATTTCCCCCTAGGGAGGGATGGAGTTTTTGACTCCTTATTTGTTGTTTGAGCTGGCTTTGCCTATGCTCTTATTCCTACTGGGGAATGGGTTTTTATCTTTTTCTCGCGATTTGAATTTCTTTTTCGCTAATTGGTTTTTACATATGTGCGCCTTTTTATGCACATTGGCTTTTTCTTTGGATGAAAAGATATATTTTTTCTCTTTTCTTTTTTTTTCGATCCCTGGGGAATTTTTCTTTTCTTGGGGGATCTAATCCTTGATTTGATTTTTTATGATGATGGAGTCTTGGCTCCTGACTTTGTGAAGCTCTTATTTGAGCTGGATGATGGAATTTTCTTCTTTTTGTCTTTTTGTAGATTTTCTTGATATACTCTACTTGGAGATTTTTTATTTGGCCTTTTTCGTGCCTCTATTGGGAATTGAAAGTTTTTCCTTTCTTTCTTTTTGTTGCCCCCTAGTGATATGGAGGATTTGACTCCGTATTTTCTTTGATGGACTCTTGTGTAGTCCTTATTCTCCTTTGGGGAAGTGGCGGAGATTCTGGATGAGTTTGCTTGATGACTCATGTGGCGATGAAGCTGAGTCGTGAGGTAATCTTTTTGTTTTTGCCTCTGGAGTAGGCAAGGATACTCTTGGGGATGACCAAACCTTTCCGTTGGCTTTTTCATGTTGATGGCTTCCTTCTTTTTAGATGGAAGGATGTTGATTGAGGCCTTAAATGACTGTGGTTGATGACTCATGTGATGATGATGCTGAGTCGTGGAGTAATTTTTGTTTTGCCTTTGGAGTAGGCAAGGATCCGCTTGGGGATCATCAAGCCTTTCCGTTGGCCTTTTCCTGGTGCACCTTCTTTTATTAGGGATAGAAGGTTTAGAGCTATTTTCCTTGAAGCTCTTTATTCTGCTGAAATGGTTTTGATTTCGCCTTTCGCGATTTTGATTTTCATTTAGAGGCTGGATTTTTGGCGCCTTCTATTTTCAATCGCAAGCATGGAGACTATCCTTCTTATATGCATGTTTATTATTCTTGTTTGAAGAAAATTATTTTTTCTTGATTTTGACAAAGTCGTATTATGCAACTACTTTGTGTGTGGATGTCCTAAATGCAATCTATTGTTTATTTATTTTTTATGCATTTAGAGAGTAACTGGCCTTTTCCCGTTGGCTTCTTATGAATACGCCGATGGGCTCCTCCTTTATGACCATGATAATGGGCTCCTCTTTTATTCATCTCTTGGTTTTGGCCCTACCTTTTGCCTAGACCGCCCTTTACGGGTTTTCGATCTAGCGGGCTACCTTAATTTTTGCCTAGAATATCTTAGGGGGCTTTTGCCTTATCTTTTTCCTA